>BRYF01000010.1:15765000-15767500 GCA_030159135.1 Actinidia polygama
TTTATTTTTTTAACAAAATTAGTCTAAGATACAAAATGTTTTACAGCTCTCAACATTCTAAAGCTTTTACAGTCTTTGACTCACAAGACTTGTAAATTATATTGAAACTTCTTGTCCCGGTGATACCATTTCAATTCAACCCATAACCATTTCTATTATTTTGAACATTTAGGCTGCATTTGGTTAATAGATTACAGATAAGAAGATAAGAAACTTAAAATGTTGAAGACACTACAAGAAAAATGCAATTTAGCAACACTTCAAAAACGCTATAAAGTATACACCCGATAAATGTCGTGAAATGTTGTGGCAACGTTTCTTGCAAGATGTCGTTGACGCAATTGTCGTTGTAAGCTTGTAGCATTTTGCAAGCACCGAGCACCTCTTTTAGTCGGCATTTTATAAAGCGCCATAAAATACCTAGGCCGTTAGCTATCTACCACCGTTATTGTTTGAATAATGTATTAGTGACGTCATTTGGCAATGTATTTGTTTAAAACGTAGTCTTTGATATGACTGTGCGTACTTGTTAGATCCACGATAACGAGCCTCCCATTCATTGCTAGCCTCCCATTCATTGCTATTTGTTTTTCAAGGGCTTGCAATTTTTTGTGCACACATACATACTAATGTTGTTATATATATGCACAATCGTATCAAAGCGTGTGTTTGGGGTGGGGGTGGGGGGCGAGGGAACAACATGGAAACATTGTTAATTGACCTGAAGTGCAAGGATTGTATTATCCAAATTGAAAGTGCCAAGTGCAAAATGACATTGGACTGAAAGTGTAGAGATGCAAAATCTACTTTACCAATTAGAAATAAATGGTACAAAATGACACTAATTGGGTCTCAAATTTTACATAAAAAGACTAGAATGCCCCAAGATTTTGCTTTTCCATTCACACACGGGTAGAAATCTTGTATATATTGGATGTGATCATCTCCATTACACTTGAGACAATTTTGTTCTCCCACTTAAAAAATGAGTAAACAATGCCCATCTCTTGTAAGTCTCATCTTAACTTGACTAAAGTTTATTTTTTAAGAGAGAAATAGAAAACAAAACAAAATAGAAAATAAAGTGGGAGCCCCCACTTTCTTGATGAACTCAAAAGACAAAACACTCTTTTTTTTTCTCCTGAGAATCAACAAAAGCCAACAATTTTTGTACGAAGCAGTGGATTTTTCACGGCCATAAATAGTTTTTTTCATAACTATTTTAGTTTTTGATTTATATAATCAAGACAAACAGAAAAAGTAAAAACAAATGATCAAATAAAAAAAAATTGTACTGACAAAAATAATTCAAAAAATAAATTATTTTGCAACATTGCTGAGTTTTTGTATGATAAATATTGTAAATGTACTTATTAAAAACTAATATTTTTTTATATTTACCAAATAAATAGTGAATCATTGCATTTGGGGAGGATTTGATCAAAGGCTCAAAAGTTAATTACGTTTATTACGTAGAACGACGTAATTTTAATGTCATGGACTTCTCTGTTACATTGGGTGTAATGCAGAGATCAAAATTCCTCTCATTGACACATTATTTTGGAATGTAACTATGTTATATGTGAGATGGGTATATATTAATTACTTATTTTACATCAGCCACCCTTCTGTTTCAACCATTCTAGAATGAGGATAATATTCATCTACCATGTTAGCACCCTTTTGTTTATATGCTAATAAAGCCCAATTTGATCTAATTTTTTTTGAGATTTTTAGGTGCTTTGGTTTCGAGTTTTATTTTTTTTTTTAGTGATTTTTTTAACGAGAGAAGTTGAAGATGTTAAAATTTTGTTCTAATTCAAAAACAATATCTATGGAAGACAAAATTTAGCTAATTTTCGAGTAAAAATAACTTTTTTTTGATGAACTTTTTTCCAAATTAGTTGAAAAAATTTATATTTTGAAACTACCCTCTTCAAAAAACAATCGTAAAATTATAAAATTAAAAAAAAAAAGACCACTAAAGACGAAGAAAATCGCAACTAAAAAATCTATATAAAAAAAAAACAAAATGTGCCTAAGAATAAATTTTGGGCTACATTGGATACAAAAGCAGTCCAAAGGGTATATTCTACTTACCTTTTGCAGCCTTTTGATGATGACTTATCCTCAATAAATTCCAAGCATAGATAGACAAATTTGTCTGCTTCATTCACACCTAATGTGGGCTGTGACCACACCACATCACCACACAAATAATAGACCAATTCAATCTTCGTGTTGAATTGGGAAGCCTGTCCATGTGGGAGGTGTGCTGCTGCTTTTGTTTTCTTCTCCACGACCTGTTAAAAGACATGCGCACTGATACAAAAGAGTGAAAAGAGTACAATGACCCCACAATTATAGAAAAGGTAGTAACAGTTTTTTAATGAGGGGCTAAAATACACTTAAAAATGAAGTAATCGTAACATTTATCACAATAGATCGTAACAGAAAAAAAATCACAACATTTATTTATCACAAAAAGGCATAAAATGAT
>BRYF01000010.1:15822500-15827500 GCA_030159135.1 Actinidia polygama
GTTTGCTAAGTACACTTAGCAAAAATTTGCAGACAACGAACAAAAATTAAAGCATACAAAGCAGTAAATCTCATGCAAATGAGCTATAAAATAAAAATGGAGTTCTATTACATAGCTCAGAAAAGAGTTCTCAATAAGTTTGTACAGAGAAAATACAAGAAAATACAAGAGAGATACACTAAAGCTCGGGGGAAGGATCCTGAGTTGCAACCTCCCCAGCTTCCTCTGCAGCATCTTCCCTTGTAGGCTCGATAGCTTCATCAGCAAGAGCCTCCTCGCCACCCTCATTGGTAGGCTGATTCATGTATTCTTCCTCATTGAAGTCGGGCAAGATCATGGGCGAGTAGGGCTCAGGAAGCTCAACTTCATGAGCAGCCTTGGCCTAAGCGAGGTTGTCCTCGGGGATGGCGAGCTTAGTCAGTCAAGCAAGCCACCCCTCCATGAAGATCCGAGGGTGGAGCTCGGCGACTTGCCTATCATAGTTGTCCCTTGCTTGGCTGATCCCCCTATTGAAGCCCCGCTCGTAGACAAGGCCATAGGCACTCAACAAGTTAAGTAGCCAAATCTGCTTGGGTTGCAGCCCCAGCAACCTCATTCTGAGCTTGGGTTGCAGCCGCATAGCTGGCATCCCGGGACTCCTCAGTAGTAGCCAAATCTGCTTCAGTTGATCGGTGGTAGACAATACGATCTTGGCCTTATTCAGTTCAGACTCCAAGCTACCTACCTCTTCTTTGTCCTCTTTAGCTCAACTGACTACTGCTTCTTCTTTAGCTCTCTGGAGACTCTGCAAAAAAAAATGTTAAGTACCGAAAAAGCTCAAAAGCATCAAACCAAGAAATACTTGAGGTCAAAACGCTTACCTAAACATGTTGCATCACTAGCAAGTCCCTGATTTCTTTAGAGCTCTCTTCCGTGAGATCAACAACATTCTTTGGTAGCATGACTGCCTGCGCAAGGGACAAGCTAGTTTTGTGGTCTTTGGTAGAATCAGCTACTCTTACCTATCTGCTGAGCTCAGCGGTGGAGAACTCGGGCTTCCATAGCTCGACTTGAGTAGAGGTGGAGAAGAGTAAGGCAGAGCTCGTCTCACCCTTCTTCTTTTTTGCCTTCTTGAAAAGGCCCTCTACGAGCTGATTGATTGCTTCCTCCTCCAGCCTTGAACTCAGGCAAGTGGTGCTTCCTCATTAAGCTCCGCGCTGGAGCCTTCCGGGATGAAGTCACCGCAATGAAGAGCTCGGCCTTTCATGCGCAAGGCAAGTAGATTGATCCTATCGAGCTCTTTGGCCTTATGCGGGATCACGTGCCAGTAGATTGGATTGTACACAAGCAGATCGGTTACCTTCCTCAAAGCCTGCCTATTGTTGACATCTTGAATGGCTGCCTTGCAATCTTTAGACCGGCGCTTGTTGAAATCTACACAGCAACAAAAACAAGTATTAGTATTAGTATAAAAATTCACAAGCATGAAAGTTACAGACTCAATAAAGGAATACTTATTGTCAGATAAACGGCCGTTGTGCCTCGAGAACGACCAGAGACCATCGTCCCCAGCTCGGAACTCCTATTTGCCAGACACCCAAACAAATTCGTTGAGGAACATGTCTTTATCTGGGTTATTTGTGACCAACCTCATTTGTGACTAGCGAGGGTTCTTAAGGCACAAGTAATGGCTACCCTTCAAGAAGGGTGTGCTCGGCACCCTCTTCGGCCGTACCATGGTGTAAACATGTAGAAGGTCTGAGGCACTGAAAGGGAGCTTCATCTAGCGCATCAAAGTGTCAATCGTGAGCACGGTTTAGATGAAATTAATGGATACCTTCATAAAGGTGAGATGGCAACATGCCATCACTCCTTTCAGTATCAGGTTGATGGGGAACCAAAGCCCGGCTTGATGGATCAGCTAGGTGTGAACTAGGATTCGGTACCCATTGCCCTCCACTAGGTTGGCATCCTCATTTGCCCTAGGATACTCTCTCTGAACGTCTTCAGGGATGCCGTGGTCGGTCTTAAATTTGTTTACGGCTGCATCGTCATGGACCAATAGCTGAGCTCGATTTAACTCCATGTTTTGAAAACAAATGCAAGTCAATCAAAACGAGCTCAACCAGATAGTTGTGATGAGTTTTTAGGAGCAGAGTCAAATGAGCTCGTCGTGAGCACTGAGCTCTACCCCACTAAAACTGCTTACTATTTTCTAAGTGACAACTATGAAGCCCTTCTACTGCTTCAATCTATCTCGGCAACAAGAGGGCCTGAGGGACAAAACCCTAAGGCCAATTATCATACAAGGCAGCCTAAGAGTGCACTTGGGGCGCGTAACATCACGTGCGGGCAACCACCCTTGAACTAACGAGAGACGAGCACGTGGTAGTCACCCAGACGCATGTCCTCACCAAACGAGCTCTAGGGGTAGGTGAGGGACCTAGGCACTAGTGCTAAACCGAGCTCGCGAACTAATTAGATCCAGACGTGTGGCTCAAATAGTACAATGAAATGATAGACTTAAATAGGAGGAAAACAACTAGCATGCATTAGCGTGCGCACCAAGCTTCGGGCTCAAAGTATGAACACGCCCAATTCACATCAACTCGGCAAGTATTGACCCAACTCATGTGAACTGAGGGACAATTGTAAGGGAATAAAATATACAATGACAGACTCTGGCCTTACTAGGGCAGGGGCTTCCACTGAGCTATCACTATGGAGCAAGCTCGGCGGTCCTTTGCACTAGAGCTCGGTGCAGACATTACTGAATACAGGCACTATCCGAGCTAAGGCTACCATTACTTCCGAGGTGTCGCTATTTAGCAAGTTCGGAGGAATAATCGCGCCAGAGCTTAGACGAGGGGCAATGACCGACGGTGATCCCGAGGGATGTCAAGGGACAAAAGGTAACTTGCATGTCAAAGCTTCTTCTGACACCCCCCATGCCTGGATCGAGACGTCGATAGCAGATGCCATGCTACCATTCAGGCCCTAGGAGCATGGCTGGGTCAACCAACTACTCACTGAAACAGCGGTCGGAGCGTATTAGCATGCGCTGAGCTGCAGTTTGTCCAGTGACAAGACAGCTAGTGTGTCAAGGCATGCGCCAAGCTGTGCCATATAAAGTTAGCCTTTATCTCTTTAAAAGGTACGCGAATTCAGTCTTGAGAAATAGCCCCCCTCTCTCTTCATACGTTTTTCGGTCATCTAATTTGACTGTCGGAGAGTCGTTTCCCAAAAACAGCTTCAGCAGCCAATCTCACTGTTTTTATGTTGCAGCTAGGCCCTTGCCGACTGGTGACTGACTGCAGCCACCCGCCTAGCCGTAGGACCACCGCATGTGTCTATCATCGATTTCCTTTCTCTCATTTCCTAAACCTGTACCACACACCTCTCTTTCTTTCTGATTATAGAGAGCCGTCTCCAGAACAATTCCGGACGGTCTATCTCACTGTTGATGTCTTGCCGACCCGTTGTGCATTATCCACTTGTCCACCACTACTAGAGTCTGTATTCGATTTTCTATATCTCCTTTACCCTTCACAAGTTATTATAGATTTACAATTAGCTACAATGATACAGAACAAGGTTTTGAGGAGTTTCTCGAGCATTAGGATAAAAAAAATGTGCCAAGTAGTGTGCATCATCCACTTGTCCACGCTATTCGATTTTCCTTTACCCTTCACAAGTTATTATAGATTTACAATTAGCTACAATGATGCAGAACAAGGTTTTGAGGAGTTTCTCAAGCATTAGGATAAAAAAACGTGCCAAGTAGTAAAACGGTAAATTTTTCTGGACGAGATCGGAATAGGTTTAAATTTGGCGGGTCGATTGGAGGGCCCAATGGTCTATTCACTGCTTTATCGTGACATAAGTCAGATTTCAGACAAATTTCATTGTTAATTTCTGCCTTTCTCTATTTATGAAAAGATTTATTTTGTTAATTTCTTTGTCATAGAAGACTTCGAATTGGATTAGATATTTTTTTTAATAGAATGTCAGCTTAACTAAAATTCAATATTTTTTTTAATCTTTAATTATTCATTGTTCTTGTAGGGTTTCACCGGTTCTTGTAGGTTCCATTCGATTTGCTGGAATGAAACTAGTTAGAAAATGAATGAAGACTAAAATGAGCTTAGAATAATAAGTAAAATAATCAATCCTATTTCGATGTTTGATTATGCATACAAATCAATTATGATGGTGGCTGCTACCGCCGTGACGGTGGCCAACGGGTGGCGTGGGTGTGATGGTGGGTCACTTTGGTTATGAAAGTGGTAAAGAGTATTGACATTTTTAATTCAATAAGAAAGATAAACAAGAATGGAATGAACATTTCTTTTGTACATTAGAGAATCACTATTCTTTTAAAATGAGTAACGATAATTACATTAGGCATTCATTGTGATATTTTTGGTAAATCAAACATTAAAATAAACATTCTTATAAAATTATTATTTATATTTTAATCTCTCATTCCAACTAACCAAACAAGCCCTAGCATAAATAAGGATGTACTCCTTTGCGAGAATTTATTACAAGCGAAATCTAACATTAATTATAAAGATACTAGATGGAGTAACATTTTGTCTTTTGGTGGATTAATTTTGTGTCAGTGATATTGGTATATATATATATATATATATATATATATATATATATATATATATATTTTGTTCTAATTAAAATGAACCAAAAAAAGTATATAAAATAAAATAAGTCAACTAAAAATAAAAGAACGTTGATAATGCCACGAAGGCAAATGCTGGTGTCACGCACCATTATTGTACTTTCAAATTAAAATTATAATTTCTGCCCTTAAGCTTTTAAACTTGTTGACTTTGTCCTCTATTTGGTAGCTTTCTTAAACTTTCTTTTATGCAAATTTCACTTTGCCCCTCTTGAGGTTTGGGTGCACTTCCATTAAAAATAACAATCCCACCCCTTAAATTTTACCTCTTTTAATTTTAAATCCCCAACTACCTTCTTCATTTTCAGAGATTTGAGAATTT
>BRYF01000010.1:15837500-15852500 GCA_030159135.1 Actinidia polygama
TCTCCATCTATATAAAGGCCGATCCCCCAACATTATGAGGTAAATAATTTTAACTCTGGTACAGACTGGTAGCTCTGTTTGTTGATTGCTTAGCTTTTGATCACCTTGGTCTAATTCGCACGCTGGAGGAGTTTTGAGCGGCCACACCCCCGCCGGTAACGTTTGTTCTTTGCAGCACAGGTCGCCTGAGTCTTTTCCGAGGTTACCACCTCGCCGTCCAGAGCAACTTGACTCGCTCAAATTTTTACCACAACAGTTTGGCGCCGTCTGTGGAAACGACAGTTCTTAACTTTCTATGCACCTGCATAGCCGTTTATTGCCTCGATCAAGTGCCATCAGTCCTTTAGACAGCAGAGCTTATCTAATGGCCAATACCAGTCAAACTCCAGATCTAGAAGGCCTTCATCGTGAGATACACGATATGGCCAGACAGATGAGAGTCATGAACGAGAACAACGCCCGTTTGTTGCAGCTCCTCGCAGCTAACCCACCACAGATTTCTCCAATCCCTGCTCCTGAAAATAATCCGCCTCGCCTACCTCGTCGGTCTGGTGACGAAGTATCCCAAAGTCATCATAGCACTGGTCAAGATGGGCGACATCAATCTCCCACACCTTGTCCTCGACGTGAGAAAAGTGCCTCATCAGAGTCCCAATCTAGCCAAGCCTATGAGGTTGAAGGCGGGGAAGTCAGGAGAGGAAGATATCATCACCGAAACGACTGGACACCTAGACGTTGGAGTGCTTTCACCTCCCAAAAGACTAGAGATCTAGACACCCGTCTTGACGCCATTAATACTAGGGCAGGCGCTTTAGTAACCATGGATGCTTTGATCAAATAGATTGACTTGCCGTTCATAGAGAGGGTGTTGAGAGCCAGGGTTTTCTTCAAGTTCAATCTACCCAGTCAGCTCGGAACCTACGAGGGAAAAATGGATCCCATGGACCATCTAGATTCGTGCAGGAGCTTGATGTCATTCTAAGGTTATTCAGACGAGGTAATGTGCAAAGCATTCTTCGCCACTTTAAAAGGGTCGGCGATGTCATGGTTTAGAAAACTGCACCCGAAAACCATTGACTCGTTTGGCGACTTGAGCAGGATTTTTGTCGCCAACTTTATGAGCTGTAGAGTCTGTCAGAAGAACGCTTCTCATCTCTTCACCATTCACTAAAAAGAAACGAAAAGTTTGAAAGATTACGTAAAGCGGTTCAACCAAGCTATCCTGGAAGTGGAGGATCCCAGTGACAAGGTAGTGATTATGGCCATGATGGAAGGACTTCGCCTCGGTCCACTATTTGACTCCCTTTCTAAGAATGTACCTAAGACCTTGTCGGTTCTCCAGAGCAAGGCTGACAAGTATATCGCCGTGGAAGAGTTAGTCGAAGCAAAACGGAGGCAATGAGGGAAAGACTATCACAAGAGGAATGAGCCCAACACAAAGCGATCCGACTACAGGGAAGAAAGGAGCAAAAAATCTGATCGAGGTTCAGGGCGAGCAAACGAAAGGCGTCTTCGTACTCTGCCTCGCCGCCCGGAAATGATTTTGCCACCTCTTAACGCTCCCATCGCCTAAGTACTCACCGAGATTAAGCATGAAGAGTTCGTCAAATGGCCTAAAAAAATCAAGACTGATCCTCGGAAGAGGAATAAGAACAAGTATTGTGAATTCCATCGGGACCATGGCCATAACACGAAAGACTGCTTCCATCTGAAGGAACAGATCGTTGACCTCATCAAAATGGGATATTTGAGGAAATATGTAGCTGATCACCCGCCTCCCCACTCGCCAGAAAGGAGATATGGCGACAACAGACCAACTGCAGGTGATATACAAGTAATTCATGGTGGATTTGAATCTGGTGGATGCTCAAATTCTTCCAAAACGAGGCATGCTAGGAGCGCTAATGGGCAAGTTGAAGAAGAAATCTATAACCTCTCCTTGCCTGTCGTTGATGCTCATCTGCCTATCACTTTCAACAATGATGATCTAAGAGGCCTCCACCTTCCTCATAACGACGCCTAGGTCGTATCAGTCGTCATCGCCAACTTCAATGTTCAGTGAATTTTGATCGACAATTGGAGTTCGGAGGATATCTTGTTCATCTCAGTGTTTGAAAAAAATGAAGATTGAACTAGATAAACTCCATCATTTCCATACCCCATTAGTAGGTTTTGGAGAAAATACGACGCACCCGCTTGGACGGATTAAGTTACGGGTAACTTTGGGAACGAAACCACGTCAGATCACGGTTTGGCAGGACTTCATCGTCCTAGATTACCCTTCGCCTTATAATGCAATTCTAGGTCGCCCTACCTTGGGAGGGGTTAAGTCAATCACTTCAACCTATCACCTAAAGATGAAATTCCCCACTTCTACGGGGGTGGGCGAGGTGAGAGGCGACCAGAAAGTGGCAAGGTAGTGCTTCATTTCAGCCACAAAAACCGAAGTCTCTCTAATTCCAAATAACCAATAGCAATTACAAATTGCGATGTCGAGATGGAGCCTCTAAGGGGACGAGGTGGAACTAGTTGTCTTGGTTGATCCCCGAGAAATCGAAAACAATAAACCCCTTGAAGAAGTTGCTCCAATCTCCATACACCTAGAATATCCAGATCGCCATGTTATGATCGGTACGGAACTGACCGGCGAGCTGCGTTTTGCCCTGATAGAATTCTTGAAGAAAAACTTTGACGTCTTCGCCTGGTCACAAGGCGATGTTCCTGGTATTGACCCCCAAGTCGCCATGCATAAATTGTTCACCAATCTCGACTATGGCCCAGTTCGCCGGAAGCAAAGAAAATTCCCCCCTGAACGCTAGAAGGTTATCGAAGAAGAAGTGGTCAAGCTCGTTAAAGCCAACGTTATCAAGGAAGCTCATTATCCGGAGTGACTCGCCAATGTTGTCATCGCCTCGCAAGAAGGGGGGAAATGGAGAGTATGCATTGACTTCACCGACCTCAACAAGGCATGCCTGAAAGACAATTTTTCTTTGCCAAATATTGACCTAATAGTTGATGCTACGTCCAAACATGAGCTCCTAAGTTTTATGGACGCCTTCTTCAGTTATCACCAGATCAAAATATTCCCTCCCGACGTGAAAAAGTCTTCTTTTATCCCATTCTTTCAAATCCTGAGAAAAAATCAAATCTTTTAGTGGAATGAAAAATCGGAGGCAGCATTCAACAACTCAAAGAGTATCTCGGCTCGCTATCCTTGCTTACTATCCCAACCACAGGCGAGGAATTATTTGTATACCTCTCCATCTCGCCAACAGCAGTAAGTGCCGTACTGATCCGAGTAGAAGACGGGGTTCAAAAACTGATATATTATGTCATCAAAGTACTAAAGGGAGCCAAGACCAAATATCTGAAAATTGAGAAGGTCGCCTACGCCCTCCTTATCGCCGCCAAGAAACTTCGCCACTATTTCTAGGCACATCCGATTGCTGTGATAACTGATTAACCACTAAGGCAAATTCTACAACGACCTGAAACCTCAAAAAGACTCCTCAAATGGTCCATCGAGCTTAGTGAATTTCACAGTAATTACAAACCAATGATGGCGATCAAAAGTCAGGCTTTAGCTGATTTTATTACTAAATTCACATACGACAGCGCCCAGGAACCCGAGGATGACCACGAGGTGGAGACCGAACAACCGAACCTAGATGAAGACTTCGCCAGTTAGAAACTATTCGTGGACGGATCCTCAAATCAGCACGGATGTGGTGCAGGACTTGTCTTGAAAACTCCCTCGGGCGAGCACATGGAATATGCCATCCGTATAGGGTTCAGCGCCACCAATAATGAAGCCGAATATGAAGTTCTTCTCGCCCGACTCAGGGTTGCAACTGATTTGGGAGTGGATTCTCTAGACGTCTTCAGTGATTCCCAATCGGTGGTAAATCAAGTCCAAGGAGACTACCTCGTCAAGGATACAAGAATGATGGCCTACCTAGATGAGGTAAAAACTATGTTGGAAAAATTAAAAGATTTCAAAATTCACCAAATCCCAAGAGAAGAAAACCTCGCCTCAGACTTTGACTTCATCTCAAAAAGGAACATACCCCTAGAAATCTTAGCCAACCCGAGTATTGAGGTCACCAAATCAATATGTCCAATAGACTTCGGACCTACATGGATGGATGACATCATTACATATCTCCAAACGGGAAAGTTGCCACAAGATATGCTACAAGCTCGCCGAATCCAATACAGGTTAGCCAAATTTTGCATCCCCAGTGGAATCTTATACAAGAGGTCCTTTTCTGGTTCTGTCCTAAGATGTCTCTGACTTGAAGAGACAAATTACGTCATGAGGTAAATTTATGAAGGTATTTGTGCAATCATTCAGGAGCAAGATCGCTTGTAAGAAAATCAATTAGACAAGGTTACTTTTAGCCTCGAATGGAGCATGATGCGGCGACATATACAAAAAAATGTGACAAGTGCCAGCGATTTGCCCCTATAAGTCACCTCCACCGAGATGGTCCCAATGACCAGTCCATGGCCATTTTCCCAATGGGGAGTCGACATACTCGGGCCATTGCCCCAAGCTCCATTGCAAAGAAAGTGCTTTATCGTCGCCATCGATTATTTCACCAAGTGGATAGAGGCAGAACCTCTCACCAAGATCACTAAAAAGAACACAAGGAATTTCATATGGAATAGCATCATACGCCGTTCATATGGAATAGCATCATACGCCGATTCGGAGTTCCAAAAGTTCTTATATCGGACAACGCCAGGCAATTCGACAACGATGTATTCAAATAGTTCTGCTCGAATCTCGCCATCTCGCATCATTTTTCTTCGCCCGGGTATCCTCAAGCAAATGGCCAAGTAGAGGTTACTAACAGAATCATCTTGAGGAACTTGAAAACAAGGTTAGAAAAGTCCAAAGGAGAATGGGTAGAGGACCTATCGTGCATAATTTGGACCTATCACATGACAAGCCAGATCCCACGGGCGAGACACCTTATTCTATGGTTTATGGAATAGAATCAGTTATACTTTTCGAGATCGGAATGCCAAGCTTTAGAACCTCAAATTTCAATAGGGAGAACAATGAAACCGAGCTGAGACTCAATCTCGATCTCCTTGATGAAAGGAGGGAAAGGGCTGAAGTACGCCAAGTAGCTTATAAACACCAAGTCGCCAGATACTATAACCAGAGGGTTAAGCATAAATCTTTTCTACCAGGCGATCTAGTCCTACGAAAGGTTACACTGTCTACAAAAGAACCAAGCGAAGGAAAGCTCGAACCTACATGGGAAGACCCTTAGAAAGTTGTCAAGGTATCCTAATCAAGAACCTATTGGCTAGAAGACATGAACGGGAAGATATTCCCTCACCCTTGGAATGCTGAGCACTTGAAGAAATATTACCAGTGAATTTTATGGTCGCCATGGTGCTTTTCTCATATTTTTTTGTAATAAATCTCTAATTTTAATAAAATTATTTTTATTTCGCCATATTATGTCGCCAAGTGATAATTTTTGCCGAGTTTTATCGCCGCATCACTAGTGTAGATGTCGCCATTATCAAGCACGCACATTCATTATGAGTGTCACCAATGTTGAGTGCCTATCCGTTGCAATGCGATAACTTCTTGGTCACTCTCAAGTCTCCAAAATAGAAAGGCTTAATGTTTGATCGCCTATTAATCACTTCGCCATTTCAGTTGTGATCGCCAAAGTTATTACATCTCATTAGTTTCACGACGTCCAAGAACACATCGCTACTCTAGAGCGTAAAACAAAAAAAAATTATTGTTGGTGTTTGCGCCTGTACGAAAAGTTTACCTCGCCATTTCTCGAGTTTATGATCGCCAATATAAGATGCGGAACAAAAAATGCAATACTTGCCAACATTGTATTCGCAAGAAAAAAGATCAATATTGAAAAACTGTCATTCATTAATATTGAAAGAATTACATGGATGGTAGCTCGCCAATTCAAAATATATATATATATATATATATATATATATATATACAAGTATTACGGAGAGGGGCCGACATCGCCCTCATTCTCCTCCTCCTTCTCGCCAGCTTGAGCCACTTCCTCCTCCTCGGCCAAGTCCATGTCCATCTCCATACTCGCCAAATCGAGGCCAAGATTGGGATGATGGCGAGCAAGCTGCCTCTTGTAGAATTCAAAACCTTTGCCGAAATATGTGGCAGCCGAATCTCTAACTGCATCCTTGAAATCGGGTAAGGATTTGAATTCGTCAATGGCAAGCTTTTTGGCTAGGGCCAACTTTTTAGTAAGCTCAGCCACCTCGGACTCCAACCGCGCCATAGCCTCAGATTTATCCTTCAGCTCGGCCTTAGTCTTTTTCGCCCAATTATTCAGCTAAGCTTCAGTTTTCGTCGCCCATTCACTCAGCTCGGCCAAGTCATTATCCGCCTTGAAAGCTCGATTTTGGGCTTTAACCATCCTGAGTTTGGACGAGTCTGCGCGGTGAGTTAGAAAAGATAATCATTCTGATGATCTTGGTTTCGAAGGGTAAGGGCAGAGACGAGCATGACCGCCTACTACAAAAAACCCAACATAAGCACTAGAAAAATGAGAATTACGAGTAAAATAGAACATAAATTGCCAAGTACCTAGCCAAGGGCGTGGAAGGACTTAGTGACCAGTTCGTCCGTACTGAACTGGTCCACCTTTTTCTTGTCAACGGGCAAAAAACCCAACATATTTTTTGCGCTACTAGGGCGCTTGACATCAAAGAAGTCCCGGGGCCCAGGTTTCAACCTGGCGACGTAGATGGACCCTCAGTTGGCACCGGTGGTCGCCGAGCTACGTCACTCGCCCCTGCTGGATTTGGCCTTCTTAGGCGAGGGTGGTAGTATGGTTTCCTTGCCCTTGTCCAAGGAATCAACTTTCTCGGTGGGCGAGAAGTCATGAGCGCCATCCCGAGGCCTCTTCTCCTGGATTACTATCCCCTTCAATGGCGGGGTAGCCTCCACCCCTAAGCTCGCATCCTTGGGCGCGACTTTCTTTTCTCCTGCCTTTTTGGTAAGGGTGGACAGGCTGATCCGAGACATAGCTGCAGGATGGAAACAAACATCAGACCACGAAAGAAATAAACTTGGAAAAGATAAAAAAGGTAAATACCATCCGATCTAAGCTCGGGGGCAGCCCTAAGTCTGATCTAGACACCAGCTCAGAGTCCGAGCTGGAGCTCAAAAATCCTGATAAAGGGTCCTTTGGTAAAAGTTCTGAGAAAGGATCCCTGACTCTGCCCCCCCCAACCACCTGAGCAAAATCAGATCCGGGGTGTCAAGAAAGGCCCGCCTAGCTATTCTTCCTATATCCCCCCTAATAACTCATAGGCATTCTATGGAGTCACTTCGGATAGGACTATTGCGCTGAAGGTCGCCTCGGGAGGGATGGGACTCACCCTCGTCGCCCAAAGTACTTCTACCTCCCTCGGATTGGGCATTGTCCCTGCCGCTAGATGAGATCTCCATACATCCGCGGGTGAAGTACTTCCGAAAAGTCCGAGAAGACAGGACCTTCAGAACCTCGAAATAGCCCCTAGGGTGTATCTTGTTGAGGACCTCCGTCATCCTCCTCGCCTTGGTCTCGGACAAGGCGGGCAACTTGTTGACTCATTTCTTTGAAATAACCATTAATGTCAGTAAGGCAAGCTAAAATACATGAAAAATAAAAGTAAAGTAAAGTAAAGTAAAGCAAGGGCACCTACCTGGCACGCCCCAAGATCTGGGAACTCATGGGATTCCTGCGCCCGAAGGCATGCTTGGAAAGAACTCCCATTCATCTCTTGAGGCGAAGAAGAACCTCTTCTTCCATCCCTTGCTTGGCGCTCCTCTCAGTATGTTCTTGTCAGGCCTGGACTTGAAGTAGTACCATCCCGATTCTGGTAGCGGCCTGAGGGAGTACATGCACCTAAACTCGTCGCAAGACATGTGGCGTTTGAAGTATTGCCAAATGACTAACGAGCATATGACACTTCACCAAGCGTTGGGGGAAAGTTGGACAGGACAAATCTTGTAATGACTCAAAATTCTTCTAACGATAGGATGGAAAGGGAACCTTAAACTATTCGGAAAGGCAGCCTCATAAAAAGCCACCTCGCTTGGGCGAGAAGACAAAATTGTCTCGCCCTCTCCCAGAATCCTCTCCCGGAATCCTTGTTTGGACCCCGGGGGGAAAAGAATACGTTTCTCTGAGCTGGTCTAGGTCACTTTGGGTCATTATATTGACCTCCTTTGCAAGGTTAGAAGTATCCATATTGGCGGATATATTGCCATGAATGGAGTCTTCGGGGGGCAAAAAGGGGGATTGGTTTATGTAGTTAGTTATATGGGACTTCCCTCCTAGATGGTCGGATATCAAAGAGGGCAGAGAATTTTTTAAACTTTCGTCTCCTAACTCGCCCTAACTGGACATGCACTAAAGGATAATGAAAACAAAAGGCAATGGTAGTGGATACTTACTGAAGTTGGGAAGAGGCGAGCTATTTGGGGTGAGGTGCACGTCGGAGCAAGGTCAGTAGTTTAGTAACAGCGAAGAACAAAAATGGATGGGGGGTCCTCTATATTTATAGGATCTTGGGAGGGCCAGGTTCCACTCCCATCAACGGTGGAGATCTCGCGTTGTTTTAACTTCCGAGATGAAAAATTGCCATTCCCGCCGCCGGGCTGTTCTTTCCGCCAAAGAATATTATTTCACCATTAATGCTCTCACCCACGTGACCGCCTCTGAATAAAGCGCATTAACTGCATTCGCCACGCAGCACCTCCCAAAGAAGCACCATTGAAACGCATCCACGTCACTTGCTGGCAGTTGTTTCCCACGATGCTTATGCCATCCTTGATACTCGAAGGTCCAAAGTGTTTCACCTCGGAACTCCGAGTAAGGGGCTACTAATGTGGGATAAAACATTCGTACCTCGCCAAGAAAACACGTCGCTTACCTTCAAGAGAATCTCCACTACACCTCGTCATGCTCATTCATTCACACCACCGGGCTTTCTTCACCTCGCCAATGGGCGAGGAATCGGTTCATTGCTTGAACTTAAGCTCGCCAGCCTCTATATCACAGATGGGCGAGGTGATGGTCTCCAGTCCTCTATCTCCATATTATCTCCATCTCCTCCAGTCTTCTATCTCCAAAAGGAAACTACATTCGGAAGAGATTATTTCCTTCTCAACACCTACAATCATGGGGAATTCTCCAAATGTCAGGTCTCCCTATTAAATCTCCTATATCTTCGGGATATATTACCATACTTAGTCATCTGAGGATCACGCCGTAGTTTTCTTACATGTCTCTCCACTCTATATCTATATAAAGGTTGTTCCCCCAACATTATGAGGTACACAATTTTAACTCTGGCATAGACTGATAGCTCTGCTTGTTGATTGCTTAGCTTTTGATCGCCTTGGTCAAATTCGCACGCCGGGGGGTTTTGAGCGGCCCCACCCCCACCGGTAACGTTTGTTCTTTGGAGCGTAGGTCGCTTGAGTCTTTTTCGAAGTTACCACATCGTCGTTTAGAGCAACTTGACTGTTGGTTACTCGCCCGAGATTTTTACCACAACAAAGTCAATAGCTATGAAAGACAAATTTTCAATTGATATTTTTCGAAGGGCATAATTTGAAAAATCAAGAGAAGAGTTTTCATTCTTCTCATTTAAATGATGTTGAAATGGATGGAGAGAGAGAGGTGTGTTGATCAGACGGGTGCGCGCCCGTGGTAATTACCACAGGAGCGCCCCGTGTCAGCAAATCCGACAAACACTTGGTGGTGGTGGGGCCCAGCTATTATGAGCTCTTCGTGTCTCTCCTTTCTCTGTCTCTCTCTCTCTCCTCTCTCTAATTAATTAAATTTCTTTATTTTTTTTCAATTTAGGGTTAAAAATTATTGATGTTATGTTAAAAATTATTTAAACGTAAAATATTTTGACCTTTGTTTGATTATTTTTAATTATCATGCGGGTTGGATTTTTTAATTTTGATAGTTTTTCCAAAAAAAAATTTAAAACATTATTTTTAACTAAAAACAATTTTTTTGAAACGTTTTTTTTAGCAGAAAATTATTTTTGAAAATAGTTTTTTTAACCAAAAAATTATTGTTTTGAAAACAATTTTTTTTTTCTAAAATAGTTTGTTTGTTTTTTAAAATTTTTTTTTTGTTCAAAAACAGTTTTTTATGAGACCTAAAACAGTTGTTTTAGGTCCATAAGCCACAAAAAGTTATGCGGTGACAAATAAACTTGAAGATAGCAATTTCCTATACCATAGGGCCAAAGTCAAATTTGCACAAGTGTGTGATTATAGAATCCAAAGACGTGGTAGATTCTAGAACGGTAATACTGTTGGTAGTGGGGACAATGGTGTTTCGCACAGCTCAAAGATTTAGACTTTTTTGTAGATTTTTTTTTTTTGAGAATAGATTTAGTGGCAGTCAGCATATTGGTTGAATGGTGGCTTGGTTTTGGATGGGAAGAATATAAGTTTGTGAAGGCCATCGTCATGCAGAGTTCTTAAAATGGAGACTCAAAATATTATTTTTAATTTAAAGTATAGTTAGAGAATTTTATTCTTAATCACAACGCTAATTGAGATCATCGTTTTTATTTCTGTTCTCAGAAAATAAAACTAATCCTTAACTAATTTTCTTTTCAAAGTTCAAATATGTGCCAAATTTTTCTCAGAAAATTAAAATTAAAATTTTTAAATTTTTATTAAATATATTTAATATTGATCTTATTTAAATGTCTGGTCAATATCTTTTTAATAATACTAGTTTTATAAAAATTAAATTATTACTCTAAAAGATTATAAAGATTCAACTCTAGTATGGAGTCTCCATGTTGGAGTTAGCTTTAAAAAAATATACAGATGACTTCATTTTAGAGTTTTGTTGGAACGTGGTAGGAGATGCTCAGAAAAGGTCTAAGTACAGAAGCAAGATTTTAATTTTGGGGCATATATATAAATAAATGTAAAAGTTGCAGTGAATATAAGAAGTATAATATTATTTTCAATCAGTACATATGTGATTAAATCAATATATAAATATGTAGGAATATATAATTACAAAAATATAATAAAAATAAGATCAAATATAAGCTTATGTATTCGTATTGATTTACGTAAGATATAGTAACTAAGGAAGGTAGTTTAAAAGGCAAAATCTATTATGTATAGTACAAATCCCGTGTCTTATAAAAATATTACGATTGTTTATGATATATATTATGATCGGTGTGGTGAATGTGATGTGAATAGTGTGTAGATTAAAAATAGTATGTTACGCATCATTGTGGTAAATGTTATGACTTTTTGCAGTAAATAAAATTTTAATATTTTTTACTATCAGTTGTGATAAATATTACAATCAACTGTGATAATATTATAAATGAGTGTATCATGTGAACTATTTTTGGAATATATACTTTAGCAGCTCCCAATTTAAAATTGTGCTTGATGCTTTCATATAAGATAGAATACGTTTGAAATAGAACAAGTGTCAAGAACTCGAGCTGTCTTTCTCAATGGTAAGAAAATGATTATGGCTTATTATTTATTTATAGTAATTTTTAAGACAAAAAGACGACAAAAGTTTGGTGATCGATGGCAAAAATTTACTAATTCTATCTCATAAATCTGAAGTGACATATCGCGTGCATATAGCTGTTGGGAATGGTGTAGGCTCACTTGGGTTTGGCTTGGGTTTGGCTTGTATCTATGTTAGGACTGGAAAATACTATGGGTACCCTTATTTTACACTTTAAATGTACATTTGGGTGAGGTAGAGCATTTGTCATTAAGTCATTTTAACTAATTTAAATGTTCAATCTCACCCAGATGTATATTTGGGGTACAATATAGGGTACCCATAGCACTACCAGTTAGGATCGGGTGAATGGTGGTTTGGCTTCACATAAAGGAAAGAAGAAGTTTTCTGAGAAGAGGTTGTAGAGAGCTTCATTCTAACTTTTGGGTGAACGGTGGTTTGGCTACACAAATTTATTTTTTTTGAGATAATTTAGTTGTTTGGTGTTTTGGCATTTTTTTTATTTTAGTAATTTTTTTTCACCTTTGATCATAATTTTGTATTTTTTTTTATTTTTCTTGACGAAAAGAGTTTGAATATATAAAAGAAAACATCTAATTTAAAAAAAAATCACTAAAAATAAAAAAATAATAATTTTCTCAATAAATTAGCCAATTTTTTTTGTTAATTTGAATAAATTTTTACATTTTCAGGTTCTTCTCAACAAACCAACTGAAAAATTATAAAATTTTGATCGAAAAACTCGAATATTAGAGCAACTAAAAAATTTCAAAACAACTTCGGCTAATTGACACATACGTGATTACAAAAATATATAAATATTTGTGTCTGTATAGTTGCAAAAAATGATAAATGGCTTGTGATCAATATCGATTTACAGTAAAGATAGCAACTATTACTCAATCTATGTACTAAAGTTCGTAGTCTCAAATTATGTTTAATTCTCTTGCAAAACATAAAAATCATCAATATGTCTATGCTGTGGTGTGAATGTTGTAAATGATGAAGTGAAATAAAAAAATAGACACATGCGGTAGTCGCATGACGGTTGGCAGTGGTGGACGGTGTTTTTAGGCTTGTTGAACCTAGCTGCAAGATAAGAATAATGAAATCGGCTGTCGGAGTTATTTCTAAGAACGACTCTCCGACGGTCAATTTGATGACCAGAGATATCAACTATGTGTAGAGGGAGAGAGCTCAGAACTTTGAGTTTCTGAAATTGCAAATATAAAATGAATAAGGTCTATCTTATCTAGCACAATTTGGCGCGTACTTGGACGCGCAATTGTCATGTCACTGAACAGACTGTAGCTCGGCGCGTGATTGGACGTGTTGATTGGTGTGTCAGTGAGTATGCAGCTAATCCAACTATGCCCATAGGACCTGGTTGGAAGCTAACCCATCATGTCGCCGACGTCTCGATCTAGGCATGTGGATTGTCAAAGCAAAACTCATCTTACAAGTCACTTTTTTGTCTCCTAATGTGCCTTGAGATCGCCGTCAACTGTTGTGTCTTGACGAAGCTCCAGCACAGTGACCTCGCTGAGCTTGCTCTAGGGCGACAATCCGACAACGATTCTTACTCTAACTCGGCCAAAGCTGGTGGTTGATATTTTATCCCCTTGCTATCTCCACTAAAATAGACTTGGATTTCAAATTAAGAGATTTAACATAATTATTCGACGAGAATAGCCAAAATTTAGATACAATAGTTTATACTTTATACGGATTTCAAATATTATTATAATAGATTTGAAATGAATACCAAATAGAAGTACTTTAAAATTCATCAAGCTGAAGTCATAACTCTACCAAAAAAAAAAATACATGTATTCTACTCTAATTCCATTCAACTTTATTTTAACAAGCAGCCTTAAACCATATCACTTCTATTTTTTTGACACCTATATAAAATTATAAAAAAATAAAAGTAAAAAACCAGTATAATTTAAAATTTAGTAATTAAATTTACCACTCCCTTCGGCCCAATTTGTGTATTTACTTATTTGTTTTTGAATGTCTCAAAGTTATTGTTCATTCTCAAAAATCTAACTACCAATCTATGATAAACTTCTTCTCTTACTTTTTAATTAATGTGGTATATTCACTTTTCATTTTTAAAAGCACTTTTAAATCTCTGAGAACTTTTTTATTTGCGGTAAAAATTCTCCGCATCTTGACTTCTTAAAAACTTGGTTTCCCCATACAAATAATTTTGAACGAGGAGAAATATATCAATATAATAATAAAATTATTTTAAAAACATTGGAAATAAATGAATAATGTCAGCCCCAACCACTTCTTTGGCAGTTGGCCCATCTAGATGTGTTATACAGACTGTCATGTCAGTCCGGCTCAGTATTTTTTTTTGGGTAAATTTTTTAAAAGTAAGATAAAAAATTAAACACAAGTCAAATGAGTCCTGAAAAACTAAGCTAAAAAATATTTTTAATGAGCCCAAAAAACAAATATTTTAACATAAATACAATTAAAAAGTCTATGCTAAATCAATCCAAAAAATCACTAATTTGGTGGTCAATTCACATTGAACTTAGCTTGGGAGAAGGGTGGCATTTTCATAGTTAGCTACTTCGTGCAAGTTGTAGTTTACTCAGAGATAGAGATAGAGATAGAGATAGAGACTGGGGGTTGGTTTGTGCTATCCTGTGAAACACATTCCACCACGTCAGCCCCCTTGCTATGCATGAGCTAGTGATCTCTCGAACTTTCCCAACCCATTTTACTTGACAGTAAAGAAAAAAACCCTTTTATAAAAAGTGTGAAAAATAGAAGTTTGCTGCCCAGCCTGCACTGACATCAAGAGTGAGACGCATCAACTGTCATGTTATTGAACAAACGGCAGCTTGACGCGTGATCGGACAAGATAACTATTGTTGCCTTGTATAGTTGTTTATAATCGTCGTGTTTGTCTATTTTGTAGTTTCCAAGCGTAAGAACATACTGGAGAAGCAACTTACTCAGAAATCCGAGATCGAATCCATAGAGAATTTTTGTATTGCATAGTTAAAGTTATTGTAAGTAAATTCAAGTGTTAAAAGAAAAATTGTAAAAGTTTTGAAAGTGTTTTTGAGTTGTTTGTAAAAGACTGATTATTTGATTTATGAAATATAAAGGATGGCACGATCTAAGTACTTGGTTCTTATTCTTTTGCTATATATTATAGTTTCTTTCTTCTCTTTTATACTCAATCAATTCTCAAGGTAAAAATAAAACTGATTAGAAGATATTTCAATGAAGATCACTTTGTATCTAAAAATATGTTTTTGAATTGACAATAGATATAACATACATTATTAAACCCTTATAATGCAATTGATCTAAGTATTATTTGTAACAAGGAATCTTGTTAACAAATAATCAAATATTTATACAATTCTAACCTTTGATTTTTGCATTGTTATTGATCAATTTTGAAACAACCAAT
>BRYF01000010.1:15862500-15865000 GCA_030159135.1 Actinidia polygama
AAATAATAAACTTGCCCTTTGATTTAGGATTTCAAACAAAAATTCTCAATACATCCATTAATATAAATAAAAATTCTCTTTTTTTATAAAAAATAGTTGTTAAATAGTTTATTTTTTGAAGTATTTTAGATTAGGAGCACTTAAAAAGTAAATTATTTAAATTGTTTTTAAAAAAAAATATTAATAACAAAGTTTTATTTTAAAGTTTATTTTTCATTAAGGGTACTTAAAAAATAAACTATTTAGTTTATTTTTTTAAAAAAAAATAATTATTGATAGAAAATAAAAATAAAATAAATTATAAATAAATGATGTTATGAGAAAAAAAGAAAACATTAATTCATCTTAATGGGAGTATTGAGAAAACCATTTTAGAAGCCCTAAATCAAATAGCAGGTTTATTATTTTTGCACAAAAATAATCTTTAGAAAAAAACTTGACATTAATTTCAAAAATAAAAAAGATCAGTTTTGTTTTTAAAACTATATGGAAGGTGAGCAGTCGTATTTGTCCAAAACCTCATGAGAGGTCAATGAAATTTACCCTTTATTTTTTTTTAGAAAAAGACAAATAAAATTCAAGTCAATCAATCTTTTTTAAATTAATTTGGATTTTAGTGATATATATATATATTACTTTTCTGATTCTTCTAATCAAAACACACCAGAAAAGCAAAAAATCTTGACTAAAATATGAAGAAAAAAAAAATAATCTGAAAACAAAATCATTTTATCTCAAATGAGTCAGATTGAAACTGAAAAAGGCAACAATCAGAGTTATCTTCAGATTGAAAGTGAAAAAGAAAAACAAAACAAAACAGGGGAAGCAACCCGTAGCATCTAAATGAATATCATTTTCTCAAGGTGTGAAGAATGGGAATACCTTATTTCAAAAAGATGTAATAACAGAGGAAATTTCAAAGGAAGAAGCTGAGGCAACAGCAGAGGAAATGACAGAGGAAGAGTTAGAAGAAAGACAAGTTGGATGGAGTATCAAATATAGAGAAGACTGATAACAAGAAAGAAACAGAAGGAACAGAGGCTGTTGGCTTAGCAGTTAGTTTGTTACAACAGTTAAGTCTGTTAGTAGTAGATATAGTAGACAGTTAAGCAAGGCAGAGCTATGAACTGAATGTGTATAAATAAATATCCCTCTCATATTCATTAGAAGATATAGAAGAATCAAAGTCTTTTCATTTTCAATTAAGGAGCTTATTCTCTAGCTCGAATAGAGATTCATTTGTGTTCAATTCTTGTTCTTTTCCATTACCAACCCTTCACAGATATCTGCAGACATAACACTAAACCACAAACAGGGAGGCAGACATTTTGAAAAATAACTGATCCCGAGCGAACGGCACACATAAAGTTTGGTTTGGTTTATGAATTTGACGATAAAATTCTGAGTGTAAACGTAAATTTTGACTAAAAATGGAAATAGATTCTACCCATAGATCATATGAACTGCCATGAAATGCACAACTCAAGCAAACAACTAAACCATGACATTATGATTCCAACATACAATTCGAACCTCATGCTTATGACCTCTTACCAATAAGTCACATTATAACCAATGGACCAAGAACCAGCAAGCCACATTCATAACTGTCTCTAATTCTATTCACCCTTTTTGAAGCTACCCTTAACACGAATCAACCCAAACAACCTGCACCTGCAGTGCAGTGATAGCAGCATGAAACAGTATGTCAAACAGAACATCTATGAATTAAACATATGTAACATCTATGAATTAATCATATGATTTCGTTAGCAATATGCACAAGAAAAACTTGGAGAGTGGCAAACCAAACCCGAATCTATAAATTATCAATTATATACAAAAAAGTAACACATACCTCACGCCATATACATAGGATAAAAGCACAAGAAGCAAAATAAAACATATGAATGAAACCATAAACAAAAACCCATTGGAACCAAGACTGCTGAGTAATATTAACTTTACGATGATACCTGATTTGGCTAAATATATGCAAGGCATCCTCCCCGAGGCCAATCAAAATGGCCAGAGGAGCCAGTTATAGCTACAAGTAGTGTTTAGCAGTGAGCTTGAACGCACCTATGACTCTTTTTTTTTTGCATTATTTGATGGGAGTAAGGGAAGACTACTTTCATGGAACCAGTTATAATTCTTGGAGTTATGATGGATCTACAGCAAAAGTGCAGTAGTTGGGATAACTTTAGCGGATGGACTGAGAATCATAATGTAAATCACTCATAGATCTATGATAATTTCTGCATGAAGGAAACATATTATTCACACTCAATCCATTCATGGGAAGAAGCCATATAAAAGTACTAGTAATTACCCGTGCCCACGGGCACTATGCCCCAAAAAAACCCTATATCTTAGGCGTATTCGTTAGAGTTTTACAATCTAAAAACAGATAAAATATAAACGTCAGATAAGAGATATATTGCATATGCGAAGAATGCTACAAAATCTAGAACAAATTAGAAATTATAATGATTTTAAA
>BRYF01000010.1:15925000-15950000 GCA_030159135.1 Actinidia polygama
TTAATTTATGCAGAAAGGTCACTGTAAGTATCTTTTTGGCCAAATAGGTGTAATTTTGGCCGAATAGTTACATTTCCAAAGATGAGTGATCCTCTAGAAAGACACCATACCTCTTCTAAGAGGTGTGAAGACTTCTATAAATTTCACCACCATTTAGCATTCTTTATTAATTCAAATATTAGTCTAAGCAAAGTTAGACCGTGTTAGGATCATCCATCATTCTCTAGTATTCATTTGAAAGAGAGAGAGAAGGCACTTGAAAGTTCGCCGTGATCTAATTTGGAGTACTACTATCTGAATATCAAAATTGTTGTATTTTGACAATCGTACGACACATTCCGTAAGTGCCAAGTGCGGGTCATAAACGACTTAAGAATACTGAATTAAATTTAGGTCTCAGCCAATTTTAGTTTTGTTCTTTGTACAATTCTGTAAGTTGTGTTATTTACATTTTAATTATTTATTGTCTTCTCTTTCAGCACTTCAAAGATTCAAAATTTATATTTAAACTTTTTGTTTTAAAGAAAAAGAACATACTTTTTTCAAAAATCCTAAGTCGTTTAACTGTGTGTGTTTTAAAATCAAAAAGTTTTAATTGTTTGTTTTAAAAATTTATTTGTTGTCAGAAAGTTTCTTTTGTTACGCAAAAAAAGTTTTATTTTGTTTATTTTATATTTTTTGAATAATTTGTGCTAAATTCGAAAAAAACATGACTGGTGGATTTTATGAATTAAATGGTTTGATTGTAAACAGTATGCAATGAATATGTAAATTTATTGGTGATGCAATTAAATGAAATCAATTTCCCATATGGATTTGGGTTTCACAGTATGGGATCCATTTGAGGATCTTTCACATTTAATTCACTGCAAGCATTGCCAAGAGGCAAATGACTTCAATGGTTAATCACGAATTCTAACCGTTATTCTATTGTGTTCATGGGTATCGGTGCCGCGGCTGTAAGAATTGCCATTGCGACTGATGTGGGATAAAATATCCGCACAGTGACAAGTTGAGCTTGTCGCCTGAATGATCACCTCGCCATAACTTCATGTATTCTTGGTCACCTATCGTATGACCGCTACTCAATCACGTCGCCCAACGTGCAAACACAAATTCATCTCCAAATCGCCAATAGGCGAGGTCAGTCACATCGCCAAACAAGATCGTCTCCATGAGGACTCCACCTATCCAAGGAGTCTGCCTCTATGAAATTCCTTCTCCGTTACTTCTCCTGGTCAGAGTCCACTTCTGTGATGATTCAACCCAATAAGGGAACCATCTCCATCACGGCACCTATGATTGTTGGTTGTTCTTCATGTGGCATTCTCCCATCATCACTCCGGGGTTTTAGGATTAACTTCTTAAACGTAGTCACCCAAAGATCTCGCCTCACAAAGATCTCCCCGTGATATCTTCACACGGATCTCTAATCTCCAACTATATAAAGGATGCTCCCCCATTATGCAAAGGTACGCTCAATACACACACATCACTGTGCATTCTCTCTGGAGAGCTTTACTTTGTGATCTGTCCAGTTTCTTATCGCCTTGGTCTGATTCGCACGCCAAAGGGATTTTGAGCAATCTCGCCCCGGTTGTTTACTTTTTTCTACTTGCGTAGGTCCCCCGAGTTATCGCCGAGGTCCAGTGCCGAGGTGATGAAGAGCAATATTGACTATTGGTTGCTCGCCCTAGTTTTCTACCATAATAGTTTCGCACTGTATATGGGTACGATAGTTCTCAACCTTCTATGCATCTGCACAACCATTGTTTGCCCAGACCAAGTGCCAGCAGCTCTCTGGACAACAGAGCACATCCGATGGCTAACACCAACCAAGCTTCAGATCTAGAAGGCTTTCAATGCGAGATACATGGCATGGCCGAGCAGATGAAAGTCATGAATGAAAATAACGCCCGCCTGATACAGCTCCTCGCCGCGGCCAATCCACCACCTCCGGCCGCACCTCCCATTCTCGATATTGAGCGATGTCACTGCTCTCATCACTCAGGCGATGATAATTCCCAAAACAATCACGATATTGACCAAGCACGAGGGGACGACGTCGATCGCCAAGTCCTCCCCGACGTAAAGGAAGCTCCTCTTCGTTAGAATCCCTATCTAGACGAGCCCCTGAAGTGGAGGGCGAAGAGGTCGGGCGAATAGAAAGGTCACCTCGCCGAGAGAACCACGCATCTAGGCGTTAGGACAATTCCACCTCCCAAAAGATCAGGGATCTGGACGCCCGCCTTGACACCATCAACACTGGTGTAAGCGCTCCAATAATCGTGGATGCTCTGATCAGGCAGATTGAGCCGCCGTTCATAG
This sequence comes from Actinidia polygama, assembly GCA_030159135.1. Classification (NCBI taxonomy): domain Eukaryota; kingdom Viridiplantae; phylum Streptophyta; class Magnoliopsida; order Ericales; family Actinidiaceae; genus Actinidia; species Actinidia polygama. Next base: position 15,927,329 of record BRYF01000010.1, read on the forward strand.
AGAGGGTGATGAGAGCTAGGGTTTCCTTCAAGTTCAAGCTACCTGCCCAGCTCAGGATCTATGAGGGGAAGAAGGATCCTATGTACCATCTGGATTCGTACAAAAGCTTGATGTCGCTCCAGGGATGTTCAGACGAAGTTATGTGCAAGGCTTTTTCTACAACTCTAAAAGGATCAATGAGGTCATGGTTCAGAAAGCTGCCTCTTGGAACCATAGACTCGTTTGGCGACTTGAGCAGGCTTTTCATCGTCAACTTCATGAGCTGCATAGTTAGAAAGAAGAATGACTCCCACCTTTTCACCATTCACCAGAAGGAAATAGAGGGCATGAAAGACTAAGTGAAACAGTTTGACCAAGCCGTACTAGAAGTTGAGGATCCTAGTGATAAAGTGGTGATTATGGTGATGATGGATGGACTTTGCTTGGGTCCGTTATTCGATTCCCTGTCGAAGAACGTCTTGAAAATCCTGTCAACTTTTCAAAGCAAAGCTGATAAGTACATTGCCATGAAGGAACTGGTTGAGGCCAAACGAAGGAGGAAAGGAAGGGACGACAAGAGGAAGGAGCCAGACACCAGGTGAATGGACTCCAGGGATGAGGCAAGGAACAAAACGACAGGCGACCTTGCACTCCACCTCACTACCCAGATTTGGTGCTACCTCCTCTTAACGCTCCAATCGCCTAAGTAATCACAGAAATCAAGCACTAAGAATTCGTCCAATGGCCCGGAAAAATCAAAACTGATTCTCAAAAGAGAAACAAGAACAAGTATTGCGAGTTTCACCGAGACCACAAACATAACACGGAAGATTGCTTCCAGCTTAAGCAGCAAATAGTCGACCTTATCAAAAAGGGGTATCTGAGAAAATATGTTGCTAATCGTCCACCTCCCATCTCGCCGAAAAGAAGATATGACGCCAATAGACCGACCGCTGGTGATATACAGGTAATCCATGGCGAATTTGGATCCGGTAGATGTTTGAGTTCGTCCAGAAAGAGGCACACCAGGAGTGCCAGTGGGCGAGTTGAGGAAGAAGTCTTCAATCTTTCGTCGCTAGTCGTTGATGCCCACATGCCAATTACCTTCAACAATGACGATCTGAGGGGCTTGCACCTCCCCCACGATGATGCCTTGGTCATCTCTGCCGTCATCGCCAACTTTAATGTATAGAGAATACTGATTGACAATGGGTGTTTAGCGGATATCTTGTTCATCTCGGCATTTGAAAAAATAAAGATTGGATTGGATAAGCTGCACCTCTTCCATACTCCCCTTGTAGGATTTGGAGAAAACATGACGCACCCACTCTAATGGATCAAACTACCAGTGACATTGGGAACGGAGCCGCATCGGACCACCGTTTGGCAAGACTTCATTTGGTAGATTGTCCTTCGCCCTATAACGTGATTTTTGGGTGCCCTACTTTGGGAGGAACCAAGGCAATTACCTCAACCTACCACCTGAAAATGAAGTTTCCCATTTCAACAGGGGTAGGCGAGGTGAGAGGAGATCAGAAGGTAGCCAGGCAGTGCTTTATTTCAGCCATGAAGTTTGAATATCCTACCAAACCAAAGGACCAATAGCAATTACAGATCGCCGATGATGAAATAGAGCTATTAAGGGCGAGGTGGAATAGGTTACCTTGGTAGATCCCCGAGAGTCGAAAATCACCAAACCTTTAGAAGAAGTCGCTCCAATCCCCATTCACCCAGATTACCTAGATTGCCATGTTATGATCAACACTGAGCTTGATAGCGAGCTATGATCCGCCTTGGTGGACTTCTTAAAGAAAAACTTTGATGTCTTCGCCTGGTCACAGGGCGATGTCCCAGGCATTAATCCTCAAGTCGCTATGCATAAATTATTCACCAACCCCGAGCACCCCTCAGTTCGCCAAAAAAGAAGAAAATTCACCCTTATACGCTTAAAAATCATCGAAGAAGAAGTAGCTAAGCTCATCAAGGCTAATATCATATGCAAATCCCACTATCCAGATTGGCTCGCCAATGTGGTCGTTGGCCTAAGAAAAGGCAGGAAGTAGAGAGTTTGTGTACACTTCACCGACCTCAACAAGGCAGGTCCAAAAGACAATTTTTCGTTGCCAAAAATTGACTTGATAGTTGATGCGACCTCCAAGCACGAGCTTTTTAGCTTCATGAACGCCTTCTTCACCAGATCAAAATGTACCCGCTCGACGTGGAGAAGACCTCATATATCACAGAGCGAGGACTATACTGCTACAAGGTCATGCCCTTTGGATTAAAGAATACGGGGGTGACGTACCAGCGATTGGTAAATAAGATGATCAAGGAACTGATTGGAAAGACTATGGAAGTGTACATAGATACCATGCTAGTTAAGAGCTTCAAAGCATCCGATCACATCGCCCACCTCGAGGAAGCATTTGGTGTCCTACGAAGACATCAGATGATATTAAATCATTCCAAGTGCATTTTCGGAGTATCATCTGGGAAATTCCTAGGATTTTTGGCGACCGAACGCGGAATCGAGTCGAACCAAGATCAGATTCAAGCCCTACTCGCAATGAACTTGCCCAGGAACATCCACGAGGTACAGTAGTTAACCGGGCGAGTTGTCGCTCTTAATAGATTCATCTCCAAATCAGCCGACAAGTGCCTCCCATTCTTCAGAATCCTAGGAAAAAAACAAACCTTTCGATGGAACGAAGAATCAGAAACAACCTTTCAACAGCTAAAGGATTATCTCGGCTCGCCGCCCTTGCTTATAGTTCCTGTTTAGGGTGAGGAACTTCTAGTATACCTGTCCATCTCGCCAACAGCCGTAAGTGCAGTACTGATCCGAGAAGAGGACATGATTCAAAAACCGATATATTATGTTAGTAAAGTCCTCATGGAGCCAAAACCAGCTATTTGAAAATCGAGAAGCTCGCATATGCCCTCCTTATCGCCGCCAGAAAACTTCACCACTATTTCCAAGCACATCCTATTGCTGTGTTAACTGACCAACCCTTGAAGCAAATTCTTCAGCGACCTGAAACCTCAGGGAGGCTTCTCAGATGATCTATTGAGTTAAGCGAATTCGATATTGAATATAGACCAAGAATGGCGATTAAGGGCCAAGCCTTGGTTGACTTTGTATTTGAATTACACACGACGTTGCCCAGGAACCAGAAAAAAATACCCCCGAGATGGAAACTCTAGAGCAACCAAACCCAGATGAGGGTTTCACTAGATGGAAACTGTTCGTAGACAGATCATCAAATCAACACGGTTATGGTGCATGACTAGTTCTCCAAACTCCTTTAGGCGAGCAGATGGAATACGCCATCCGTATAGGATTCAAAGCCACCAATAATGAAGCCAAATACGAAGCTCTTCTCACCGGTCTAGGAGTTGCAACTGAAGTGGGAGTAGATTCCCTAGACGTGTTTAGTGATTCCTGGCTGGTGGTAAATCAAGTCCAAGGAGACTACCTCGCTAAGGATACGAGGTTGGTGTCCTACTTGGACGAAGTAAAAACCATGTCACGAAAGATTAGAGATTTCAAAATTCACCAAATTCCTAAAAGGAGAACAAAAAGGCTGATGCTCTGACAAACCTCGCCTTAGTCTTTGATTTCATCTCAGATAGGAATATACCTTTGGAATTCTTAGCTAACCCAAGTATTGAGGTCGCCAAATCAGTATGTTAGGAAGATGCAAGACTGACATGGATGGACGACATTATTGCATATCTCCAGACGAGAGCGTTACCATTAGACAAACTCCAAGCTCGCAGGGTCTAGCACAGATCAAATAAGTTTTGCATTCTCAATGGAATCTTGTACAAAAGGTCTTTCCAAGACCTCTCCTCGATGTCTCCGAGGAGAGGGAAATTCATAAAGGAATTTGTGAAAATCATTCAGAGGCGAGATCGCTCATAAGAACAGTAATTCGCCAAGGCTACTACTTCTTGCAAAAAATGGAATGAGATGCGGTGACGTATACAAGAAAGTGTGACAAATTCCAAATATTTGCTCCGGTGAGTCACCTCTCTCATACCGAGATGGTGTCAATGACCAACCCACGACCATTCACCCAATGAGGAGTTGACATACTCGGGCCTTTGCCTCAAGCTCCACTGCAAAGAAAGTTTTTGATCGTCGCAATCGATTACTTTACAAAGTGGATAGAGGTAGAGCCTCTCACCAAAATCATTAAGAAAAATACAAGGAATTTCATATGTAGGAGCATCATCTACCGATTTAGAATTCTCAAGGTTCTCATCTCGGACAACGCCAGACAATTCGACAGAGATAGGTTTAGACAATTTTGCTTGGACCTCGCCATCTCGCATCATTTCTCCTCTCTCGGTCATCCTCAAGCAAAAGGCCAAGTAGAGGTTACCAACAGAACCATCCTGAGGAACTTGAAAACGAGATTGGAAAAGTCTAAAGGCGAATGGGTGCAATATTTACCAAGCATAATCTGGGCCTATCATACAACGAGCAAGATCCCTACAAGAGAGACACCATACTCCATCGTCTATGGGACAAAATCGGTTATACCTGTCGAGATCGGAATGCCAAGCTTTAGGACCTTAAATTTCAACAAGGAGAACAATGAAACCAAACTAAGTGTCACGCTCCGGTCAAACCAAAATCCGGCCACATAAGCAAACAACTCAAATACGAAAAAGTCAAACTAAACAACACGATAAATTTACTTGTCACTACTTCAGAGTACAGTACATCTATCCCTCCCGTGGGACCATGCTCTCCATGAGCTATGAAATACAAAATATGAATGATAATTCATGGACAAAGCCCACATCGGGCCAAAAGAATACTATAATTTCTAAAAATACATTTACATCTTTTCTATAAAAAAGAAGAGTAAACGGCAATCCACATGCCTCACGAATCAGGATAACTCTCGGTACCTGAAATTTATTTTATAGTAAAGGTGAGTTACCTTAAAAAGATTTAACAATGGACTTAATGTCTCAAACCAAACCCATGATACAATAATCATATAATAAAAACATGATGCAATGAAATATATTTTCATTCATAGCAAAATATATTTTTTAATTGTTTTCCGTGATTTATCAAATCAGCAGTTTCTCAATTCCCGGCTTTTCACAAAAGCAAAAATCCAAAACTCGACTTTTCTCACAAACAAACAACTTAACAAATTTTTTGAATGACACACCTAGGCTAATACCTAACCGACCTCATTATGCACTAAGCATATGAGACGATATCCGGTCAACTTCTCGGGCTTTTACCGAAGGATTGACACACCCAATATCCAGCCGCATTCCTCAGGCTTTCACCAAAAGGTCGACATTCCTTATACACGTCGCATTTCTCGTACGTATTCCGAGAGGGTTGACAATCCCTATACACGTCGCATTTCTCATACGTATTCTGAGAGGGTTGACAATCCCTATACATCTCGCATTTCTCATACATATTCCGAGATGGTCGACATTCGCTATACCATTTGCGCAGTTGCCATTTAGGACTTTAAATTCGTCAACTTCCCGGATATTCACCGTGGGCTTTGACATTCCCAATTTCCGAGTACACCCATGTACCAAACTCGGTATATCCAAGCGTGTCATTCCCAAAATTATTTCTACGTTAACGATTATCAAAATCATTTTTATTAAATCATTTCCACGTAAACCATTCTCAAAACTATTTACAAATATCAATATTCATAAAGATTGCATTCGCCCAAAGCTATGATGCATCAACATAATATACGATTACCAAATCTATCAATGTAAACCATTATTGAAACCATTTAAATGCATTTACTTTAAAAGTTTATCCAACTCATTTTTCAAAATATTTTCAATTCTCAAGTATTCACTAAGATCACATTTTTTAAATTTCACATACACAAATATTACGTTTATCAAAAATTAATGCAACAACAAAATATACAAAATATCATCATGCTCAAAGTAAAACCATAAAAAAAATTAAATTATTTTTTTACTGTTCATAGGTGCTGACACCTGAAAATCAGGTGTCGACAGTTGCCGTCAGTAGCCAAAAATTTTGAGTTACTATTCAAAAAATTTTAAGTTGCGACACCTGAGGTCAGTAGCCAAAACGTAAGTTTTTCTCTTCAAAGGTGTCGACACCTGAAACCTGGGTGTCGACACCTGACATCAGTGGCCAAATTTCTAAAGTTACTATTCAAAGGTGTCGACACCAACCGTTAGTAACTAAATTTCAGCATTTCCTACTTTCAATCTAAACCAAGTTTCTCATTTAGGGTTCTACACCCAAAATAATATCTCAATAGACTTTATATAAGCCATTAACAACAAACCCAAAGTAAAACTTCAACAAAATAACCCCCTTTACTTCAAATCCAAGCAAAAACTCCAAAATCTTGAAGAAAATGGAATGAAACCCTAACTCTCCAACTTGCTCCAATCTTCAACCTTCTTGGCTTAAATCAACGCCCCCGTTGAGTAGGTAATTTTCTCTCAAAGAACTACTACTTAAATCATACCTCACTCACCTAGATCTAAGCTTCAATGCGAAACCCTTTTTTGGCTCAAACTCTAGAGAGAGAAAGAATAAAGGAAGAAGAAGAGAAAAATAAAAATAAAATGTTAAAAAAAATAAAGGAAGAATTATTTGTGTTAGGTCAAATGATGAGAAAATAACACAAATGCCCTCCTTAGGCCCTTGGGCTTTGTTTGGCTCAATCAACAAACCCAAATCAAAAATCAATCTTGGGTCCAATCTATTTGGCCCACTCTCTCACACATCTCTTTTCAAGCCCAAAATAAAAATCTAACATTTTCTTCTAATATAAATACACTTAGACACACACACACACACACACACACACACACACACACACATATACTCGTGGTGTGAAGACATCACACATGTGTCATAATTATCTATAAAAAAAATTTTGAACACTTACAACCTCCACCACTTAAAGAAATTTCGTCCTCGAAATTAGATAAACGTGCCAGATGCATAAACCGATCTAACACATTGCGCAAACCTCTAACTTGGGCCTCCACATAGACTCTCCAATGTCGGTGACCTACACGGTTTACCATACATTGCCTCAAAAGATGTAATCCCAATGCTCGCGTGATAACCATTGTTATACGCGAATTCTACCAAATGTAGATAGTCATCCTATGATCCTCCACAATCATGTACACCTAGACTGCCTGTTAGTCTAAGGGTAAGACGTTGAGCTAAGCCTCAAATCTGACCCAAGATTAGATTACATTCCTTTCCAAAAGAGTAATGTAAAACGCGGGTCTCCATCCAAAACGATAAATACCAGAACCCCATCAAGTCTAACGATCTCCCAAACATAAAGAACACCAATATCCTTTACCAAATTTGATAGACTGATAGAAAAAAAATATGCGAATTTAGTCAAACGATCAACACAACCCAAACAACATCATGCCCCCCTCAAAGACCTAGGCAAACCGAACACAAGGTCCATCGGGATATGCTCACATTTTCACTCCGCAACCAGTAACGGTTGTAACAAACTCTCTGGTTTCTGGTGTTCGGATTTCACTTGTTGATAAGCCAAACACTTCAAAATGAACAAAGCAATATCCTTCTTCATTCGCCTTTACCAAAACTTATAACACAAATCATGATACATCTATCATTTAATTCTTTATACATAAAATAATACCTAAAATACTCACTATCCAAAATTTAACATACACCACTTGCACATGTCATTTTCATCTCTAATTTCACATCCACATCCACGATATTCTAGAAATCAAACAAAAATGTCTAATCATCTCAATCATACTCAAAAGTAGTGCAAAACCATAAAGTGTTGCTAAATAACCCAATGCTGAAAATAAGATAACTAGCAAATTCTATCCCTAATCTCCAAAGCAACCAATCATTTGCCAACCATGGCAAGTAAAATCTCCAAGTGGCAGACACTATATTTTCATATTCATTTTGTCTGTATCGACTAATAATTGGTTAAAAGATAACTCAAACTATTACAGTGACTAAGATCACGCAACATCACTACTAGTATTCCCAACATTTTAATTTAAAATAATAACAAGAGATCTCAACATCGTAATAACTACGATAAACAAACATTTAATCATTCCCTTAATACGATGATCGACAACCAAATTTCAACCCAATCCATCTCAATAATCAAATTAAAACTAATCATGTCTAACACGATAAAGCCAAACATAAAACGTCAATCAAACAACTCCCATCACACTTTAAATTTTCACCCAACATCACCTCTTCAATCACTCAATTCACCCTAAACCATAAGACATTAAATACTTTACTTATCATTCTATCGTCTAACCTCGCAACTTAAAAATTCAATTGCCAAGTAGATCATCAATATCTAAATACCCCAATTTAGTTCTTTGTCCAATGATTTCCTCCGCATGTATCATAATATTAATCCTTTCAATCACAACTAAAAGAATCTGAATCATATAACTTTCTAAACTTCAAATTATCAATGAAATAAATATATATAATTTGCACCATTCAGAATATATATATATATATATATATATATATATATATATATATATATCATTTCGATCATCACTTTAGCATATTTTTCAAATATCACCACAATATCTCGTACCATAACCATAATCACATTCTTATCTAATTCCTCAAGGCAAAATCAATAACTTTAATCAATATTCAACTAGACATAGGACTAGTTCACAAGTTTACCAAAAATCCCTCACAACTCTCCATACTAATTAATGATACCTATCAACTTTTTCGTTTAGTCTATCCTTTATAACTTTTCAAAATTACAAAACTACAAATTCATGTACCAAACATTTCATCACGCAAAAAGTCGAATTTACAGACTTCACACCTAACATTCAAGAATACCATTGTTAAAGGTAGATCATACTTCTTAAACAGTCTCCTTATAATTCAGAATTAAAATCAACAAAAGTAGCATAATTTTGTATCGTCCGCATAAGATTTAACACCACTCGTTAAATCAACTAACAAATCTTTCTGATACTTGATGCAATAAAAGTCAACCTTATGTTTTCTTGTATAATTTTAACTTATTTACTTGATCCAAACAAATCATATCCTTGTATCATTCTGTTTCCTTTTAAAACACCCTTTAAATATTCTTCTCACTGACAAATGCTCATTTAAACCAATCAAACCTTATACACTTCCATAACTTTAAAGACAATCTCAATCTTTTAATAGCATGCTAACTAAACATCGGTGGATTATTCTCGTATCCTAAACATTTATTAGGAATCACAATTTATAATTATCACTAATTCACATTTAACTTACTCAATATAAATAATCAATCTTCAAACCATTCGGTATTAGTCCAACATATATATTCAACTTTGTCCTTAAATTTCAAATTTGATTTCGAACTAAGTTATTTTTCCTTTTATCATTATAGCTCTAGAATATGATATAGCCATTACTCAATTCATAGTATGCCATAAGGGCAACTTTAAACCTGCCAATAACTTCAACCATTAATCATTCCTATGACTGCAATACTAATTAAAATAATAAGTTTTACCCATTCACATATCTATTATACCATCACTGTCTCCTTATTGATACTTTAGACCAAAGTATTAACCTCCCATATAACGTAGCTATCCCACATATAATATTCACTCATCCCGAATAAATTCACAAAAAAATTCTACCAATCCACGAGTCCAATGAATTAAATATAACGAAAGTACCTCGCATAACAGAGGCATCCAACTGCTACTCCTGCTGTCCCCGACGGTCCCACTACTGATGTCCTAGCGTAAACCCATCCCTGATTGTTCCTCCTTTGCGGGCACTGATGCGCTATGTGACCAACGTGACCACAGTGAAAGCAAGCAGGTGATCTTCTAACCTATGACTGGTCCTATGACTGCCCACTAGAGTATCCCCCCTGTTGTGACTGCCTCAGTTGACCCTTCAATGGGCAGCCCGCAACACGATTCCTTGGTTGGTCACAACCAAAGCAAATCGGCCCTCCCTGAGATGTCTGGCCAGATGACACTACTGGAATGGTAGGTGAAATCCTATCAGGATACTGTTGCTGTGACGTAGAACTTTTCAGTTTCTTCGAAAAGCGTCCTTCTGACTGAATGCTAGTACCCTCATGTTGAGGTTTTGGATTCGTAATCTTCCTAGTCTCATTCAAAGTTTGCTCTACAGCTGCCCTAGTATTCGCCGTTCTAGCCGGCACTAGCATTTCTTGTACCGTGTTCCTCACCACTTGTTCAATGGCGGTGAACACATCTTGCATAAATTCCGCACCACTAAGAACCGTAGGTGGAGCACCTCCAACAACCCAAACGTTTTCAGCGAGAGCATTGGCTCCTCCTCCCATCACCGAGTCTTGGTAATTCTCATCATTCCCTTCTTCACGATTCCAATGAGCTCCGCGTGCTACACGATCCCCACGCGCTCCTGTGAGTGACCTCGCACGACCTCTCACTTGATGTGGTGGCATGTTTTACACAATGCCACAAGAAAACAATTAGACAAACATATTAACTTATGATTCAGTCATACTGCTTGTTATACTATATGTAAATCCATAGCTAGATACCATGTATACCATGTATGTTTATATTATTCTATCACATAGATAACACACTCACGTTGTCCCTCAATACGTAGACACGAAAACGAACGTGGTCTAACAACCATACGACTCATAGGTATTCGAACCAAAAGCTTTGTACATGTTATCTAAATCACATGTATTATACTCTCACATTATTCCTCTATAATTAGACATCGAAATAATTATGGCTTAACCACCCCATGACTCATAGGTATTCAAACCTAAAGCTCTGATACCATGTTGTCACAACCCGGTTAAACCAAGATCAAGCCACGTAAGCAAACAACTCAAATGCGAAAAAGTCAAAACTAAACAACACAACAAATCTACTTGTCATTACTTTAGAGTATAGTACATCTATCCCTCCCGTGGGACCACGCTCTCCATGAGCTATCAAATACAAAATATGAATGATAATCCATGGACAAAGCCCACACCGGGCCAAAAGAATACTATAATTTTCAAAAATACATTTACATCTTTTCTATACAAAAGAAGAGTAAACGACAATTCACATGCCTCACGAATCAGGATAACTCTCGGTACCTGAAATTTATTTTATAGTAAAGGTGAGTTACCTTAAAAAGATTTAACAATGAACTTGATGCCTCAAGCCAAAACCATGATACAATAATCATATAATAAAAACATGATGCAATAAAATATGTTTTTATTCATATCAAAATATATTTTTTGATTTTTATCCGTGATTTATCAAATCAACACTTTCTAAATTCCCAGCTTTTCACAAAAGCAAAAATCCAAAACTCGACTTTTCTCACAAACTAAAAACTCAATAGTCTTTTTTAATGACACACCTAGGCTAATACCTAACCGACCTCATTATGCACTAAGTATATGAGACGATATCCGGTCAACTTCTCGGGCTTTCACCGAAGGATTGACACACCCAATATCCAGCTGCATTCCTTGGACTTTCACTGAAAGGGTCGACATTCCCTATACACGTCGCATTTCTCGTACGTATTCCGAGAGGGTTGACATTCCCTATACATATCACATTTCTCGTACGTATTCCAAGAGGGTCAACATTCCTTATACCAAATGCGTAGTTGTCATCTAGGACTTTAAATTCGTCAACTTCCCAGACTTTCACCGTGGGCTTTGACATTCCCAATTTTCCAGTACACTCATGTACCAAACTCGGTATATCCTAACGTGTCATTCCAAAAACTATTTCCACGTTAACCATTATCAAAACCATTTTTATTAAATTATTTTCACGTAAATCATTCTGAAAATCATTTACAAATCTCAACATTCATTGAGATTGCATTTGCCCAAAGATATAATGCATCAACATAATATGCGATTACCAAATCTATCAATGTAAACCATTATTGAAACCATTTAAATGCATTTATTTCAAAATTTTAGCCAACTCATTTTCCAAAATATTTTCAATTCTCAAGTATTCACTAAAATCACATTTTCTAAATTCCACATACACAAATGTTACGTTTATCAAAAATTAATGCAATAACAAAATATACAAAATATCATCATGCTCAAAGTAGAACCATAAAAAAATTATTTATTTTTACTTTTCACAGGTGTCGACACCTGAAAATTGGGTGTTGGCCCTTGCCGTCAGTAACCAAAAACTTTGAGTTTCTATTTAAAAAATTTTAGGTGGCGACACCTGACTTTCAGGTGGCGACACCTGAGGTCAGTAGCCAAAATGTAAGTTTTCCTCTTCAAAGGTGTCGACACATGAAATCTGGGTGTCGACACCTGCCATCAGTGGCCAAATTTCCAAAGTTACTATTCAAAGGTGTCGACACTTGAAACCTAGGTGTCAACACCTACCGTCAGCAACTAAATTCCAGCCTTTCCGACTTTCAATCTAAACCAAGTTTTTCATTTAGGATATACCCAAAATAATATCTCAATAGACTTTATATAAGCTATTAACAACAAACCCAAAGTAAAACCCCAACAAAATAACCCCCTTTACCTCAAATCCAAGCAAAAACTCCAAAATCTTGAAGAAAATAGAATAAAACCCTTGTTGTCCAACTTGTTCCAATCTTTAACTTTTTTGGCTTAAAAATAAGCCCCCGTCGAGTAGGTAATTTTCTCTCAAGGAACTACTACTCAAATCACACCTCACTCACCTAGATCTAAGCTTCAATGCAAAACCCTCTTTTGGCTCAAACTCTAGAGAGAGAAAGAGTAAAGGAAGAAGAAGAGAAAAATAAAAATAAAATGTTAAAACAAAATTGTTGGAAAAATTATTTGTGTTAGTTCAAGTGATGAGAATTTGACACAAATGCCCTCCTTGGGCTTTGTTTGGCCCAATCAATAAACCCAAATCCAAAATCAATCTTGGGTCCAATTTATTTGGCCCACTCTCTCACACATCTCTTTTCAAGTCCAAAATAAAAATCTAACATTTTCTTCTAATATTAATACACTTATATATACACACACACACACACACACACACACACACACACACATATATATATACAAGTGGTGTGAAGACATCACACGTGTGTCATAATTATCTATAAAAAAACTTTGAACTCTTACACTAAGGCTCAACCTTGATCTCCTTGATGAAAGGAGGGAGAGGGCCGAAGTACGCCAAGCAGCTTACAAACACCAGGTCTCTAAATACTACAACCAGAGGGTTAAACATAGGACTTTTCTACCGGGCGACCTAGTCCTACGAAAAGTCACCTCGTCCACAAAGGAACCAAACGCAGGGAAGCTCGGTCCTACTTAGAAAGGCCCCTACAAGATTGTCAAAGTATCCAGACCAGGAACTTATTGGCTGGAAGACATGGGTAGGAAGGCACTCCCTCACCTTTGGAACACCGAACATTTGAAAAAATATTACCAGTGAATCCGCTAGTCGCAATGAATATAATAACGCCTAAACTGTATACCCGTTCTTTTAAGCACCTCCACATATACTTCGGATTCTTTGTAATAAATCGCTAGTTTAAGAATAAAATTTCATGCGATTTTCATACTATATCACCAAGCTTAGATTGTATGTCGCCAATATCAAGAGTGCCCATTTATTACTAAATATTAAGGCATCTTGATCGCCATTGAGAATTTCTCCATTATCAAGAGGCCCATTCATTACATGATAAGCCATCTTGATCGCCATTGAGGATTTCGCCATTATCACAAGTGCCCATTCGTTACTATAAGGCATCTTGGTCGCCATTAAGGATGTTGCCATAATCAAGAATGCCCATTCATTACGATAAGGCGTCTTGATCGTCGTTAGGAAGATCGCTCGCTTATTGCAATGGAAATGCGTTCGATTGCTAGTCACCTACTATCATTTTGCCATATCATTTAATTATGATCGTCATAGTTATTGAAATAAGTCAACCATGTTTTAGAAAGGTAAATTGACAATATTTCAATTTACATCACCATTTAGTCTAAAGCCTAATCGCCAATTGAGTTATTCCTATTTAAGTTCTCCAGAAAGATTCTTATTGCCTAAACTAAAAAGTTTGCCTCACCATTTTCCTAAATATGTGATTGCCAACATGCAACATGCAATGAAATAGGGCATAACATATTTTTCATTCAAGAATTGATGGTTACATCTCTCCGGTTCAAAAAAAATGTACAAGTGTCCAGGACGGAGGGGAGGTAGTGTCGCCCTTGCCCTTCTCTCCCTTGTTCTCTCCCTCGGCAGCCTCGTCCTCCTCGGCTAGTAGGTTGAGGTCCAAACCCATGTCCTCCAAGTTGATGGCGAGGTTGGGGTGATGGCAACGTAGCTGTCGTTTACAAAAATTGAATCCTTTACCAAAGTACTTGGAGGCAACATTTTTGCCACTCCCTGGAAATTCGATGAAGATTTGAATTCCTCCACGGCAGACGACCGAGCTTCATCCACCGCTTCCCTCAGCTCCACCACCAGCACACCCGATCTCTCCAATTTTTCAGTGAGAGAGTCGTGGTCAACCTTCATCTTTGCAAGCTCGTCAATAGCCTGTTGCTCTCGAGCTCGGACCTCGGACCTCGACTAGCTATTGTTCCAATTCACCAAAAAATTTCTAAAGGCGAGAAACTTTGGTCTCTAGAGAAGCTGCTCGCCTTGTTGAAGAGACACCTCCTCTCCTGATTCCCTACCCCGCACAGCCAGGGAAGATCTAAGAACAAGCGCCTGCTACAAACAAACCTTTTTAGATCAACCTAGATAACGAAGAATCTTAAAGGAGAAAATAGGTGCAGAACTGAGGTAGTACCTGGCCGAGATGGTGGAAGAATCTAGTGGTTTTCTGATCCAAAGACAGCTATCCCATTTTTCTTAGTCTACGGGAGGAATCACTCCCCGCAGAATCTTTTCGGCTATGGAGGGGCTGCTAAGAATGAAGGCCCTAGGTCCGAGGGCATTGCCCAAAGATGGCGAGCTGCCCTCCCCGGGTTTTGAAGAAGTAGTAGCCATTGGGCATGTTACGTCACCAGGCCTGGTAGCCTTCTTTTTGGGCTTGGGCACGGTGGTGGCCTCCTTCCCTCTGGGGCTATCTATGGCTTTGCCCTTCTTACCAGGCGAGCTAGAGGGATCATCCCTTGGACGCTTCTCACCAATCATCACCCCTTTCGCTGGGGTAGGGGTTACCACAGAACCTCCATTCTTTAATTTTGCAACCTTCTGACCGAGCTTCTTGAGGCTTCTTTGTGACATAGCTGCAAAATAATACACATATTAGATGCAAAAAATCAGACACTTAGAATAGATAAGAGGCAATACCATCCGATTTAAGTTTGGGGGGTAACCCTGAATCCGACCTGGATTCCAATGTGGAGTCCGAGCTTGAGCTTGAAACATTCGGTAAGGAATCTAAAACAGGATCTCGAATTTCCCCCCCAGACCACCTAGCAAGGTTGATTCAAGAATATAAGGTAATATTCTCTTTAGATCCATCCTAAGGGTTCCTAGGTATTCAATTGATTCATCTCGGGAATGGCTATCTCGCTGAGTGTGTTCACCATGGGAAGGGAAAGACTCACCCACGTCGCCCGATGAACTCGGTGCAGACCTTCTGAGCATTCCTCTCCTTGAGTCCCGGATGCCATGGACCCAGGAGAAACAAAAACTCGACGAAAGGACTTTGAATCCAAGAGCACTAGAACTGAATATCGTCCTTGACTCTCTACCGAGCTAAAAATTTCTTAAGAGATTTTTTGCTCGTCTCCATATAGCCTAGGTGGAGTTGCAATGTTTATCTGAAAAACATGTAAAATTGAATGATTAACTCTTCGAACGTTTGATAAAAGCAAAAAATGACAATCAAATGTTAAGACCGACTTAAAAAGCCCCATGTCCTTAAAATCCTCGGAAGACCTCCTTCCCGAGATGAAGCGTCAGGAAGCTCCCACTCGTCCCCAAAGATGAAAAAGAAATTGCTCTTCCACCCTTTGACATTGCTAGGGTATCCTCCGAGTAGGGTCTTTTTGTACGTTGCCTTGAAGTACAACCAACCTTGATCTGGTTTAGGATTACTATTGAGGCTAAATAGGTTCCTAAACTCAGTGAGAGACAAGACGTGTTTGTATACTCGCCATAATGCCATCACGCAGATGATGCTTCACCACGCATTGGGGACAAGCTGGGCAGGGCAGGGCAGATGTTGTAAAATTGAAAAATCAACCTAATGGTAGGATGAATGGGGAACTGGAGGCCCGCGGGAAATGCACCCTCGTAAAAGGCCACCTCGCTCGGGCGAGTTGAAGCTATGGTCTCTTTCTTCTCAGAGAGCCTAATTTGCACGCCAGAGGGAAAGAATAGGACTCTCTAAGAAGGTCTAGCTCCTCTGGGGTCATAATGTTGGTCTCTTTCTCCACTGAAGGATGAATGGCGACTAGGGGATTGACCTCGGAGACTGGTGGATCCTCCATAGGCGATGCGGGAGATTGATTCACCTCGTCAGTCATGAATGATGATCCTTCTCCTAAGTGATCAGATATCCAGGAGGGCAGGGAATCTAAGTCTTTTGAGTTAACTACTTCGGGCCTAAGGGACATAAACTACAAAAACGAAAGTAAAAGTTAAGGTAGGTTAAGATACTTACTGAGCTAGGAGGCGACCACAAATGGTGGCGACAAGAAAATTGGAAGGAGAGCAACAATTTGGTAGTGCAAACAAAAAAGTACAAATGAATGGATGGACCCCTTATATATAAGAAGTACTAAGGGTTGAGATTCATTTGCTCCAACATCTCAGATCTTACGGCGTATCGATTCCCGAACTCGTAACCGCCTCTCCCGCCAAAGGCATCATTAATGCACCGCCTCTCCCGCCAAAAGCATCATTAATACACCTCCCTTTTGTCTATACCATCATTTCAACAATTAATGCCCTCTTCCACGTGTCCGTTTGTGAGATATGCCATTATTAAGTGACCACGTCATCTAAAGGCGGGCATCTCACCAAATACTCATAGATCCCTTGTTTCATCTCGGCATCTCGAGTAGGGGGCTACTGATGTGGGGTGAAATATCCGCACAGTGACAAGTTGAGCACGTCGCCTAAATGGTCACCTCGCCATAACTTCATGTATTCTTGGTCGCCCATAGTTTGACCGCCACCCAATCACGTGTCCAACGTACAGAAACAACTTCATCTCCAAATCGCCATTAGGCGAGGTCAGTCACATCGCCAGATGAGATCGTCTCCATGAGGACTCCACCTATCCAAGGAGTCTACCTCTGCGAAACTCCTTCTCCGTTACTTCTCATGGTCAGAGTCCACTTCTGCGAGGATTCAACCCAATAAAGGAACCATCTCCATCACGACACCTATGATTGCGAGCTGTTCTCCATATGGCATTCTCCCATCATCACTCTGGGATTTCAGAGATTAACTTCCCGAACGTAGCCACCGAAGATCTCTCCGTGATATCCTCACACGGATCTCTAATCTCTAACTATATAAAGGTCGCTCTCCCATTATGCAAAGGTACACTCAATACACACACACATGACTGTGCATTCTCTCCGGAGAGCTTTACTTTGTGATCTGCCCAGTTTCTTATCGCCTGGGTCTGATTCGTACGCCGGAGAAGTTTTGAGCGAACTCGCCCCGATCGTTTACTTTTGTCTTCCTGCGCAGGTCGCCTGAGTTATCGCTGAGGTCCAGTACCGAGGTGACGAAGTGCAATATTGACTGTTGGTTGCTCGCCCCAGTTTTCTACCACAACAAGAATTGCCATCGCGCCTCTTCAAATTCAATTATGCCATTTGCATGAAAGATATTAATATGGACAAAATATTAATTCAAAATATTTTGTATGGGTAAATTGGAAAAACTGTTAAATTGGTTTAGCATAAATACGATATCAAATTATTTGAATGGATGCCCAAGCATTGGTTGAATATATTATATGACAGTTATTTATGTTCTGTTTAATTTTTCTCTGTGTAATTTTTGCATGGAATTGGATTTTTGATCCATAACTTGGGTTACCGTGTTGGAGAATTCCCGCAAACTAGTATTGTTGCACTGCAAAATCATTTTAAATCAGTTATGGAATTTTTCTTGTGTTACATTTCGCTCTTGTATGTATTACTTTTGTGTATGATTTATAGACATGTAAATGAAAATATACTAGACCTGGAAAAAGATTATTTAAACATCTTGCCTAATAGGTCTTTGTTGGGTACTTTTGAAACTTTTTAAAGTTTCAATGATTCCTATTGTTACTGGATGATAAACCAATGGGCAGGGTATGATCCATGTATAAAGTCAATTAATTAAATGACAGAATGTATCAATGGTAAGTTTTAATCAAATCCAATGGCTGAATTCTATAAAGGAAGTTACCGTTGTTGCAAGGTTGTTGCAAGGACGGATCTAGAATTTTTATTATGGGGGAGCTAACTTTTATAATTTTGAAATTATTTTAAAAAAATTGAGGGAGAGGAGGGGGGAGGAGGGCTAACCTATATAATTTCTAAATTATATTAAAATTTATAGTATAATTAGTTCCCCTACGCCCCCTAGATTCATCATCGCGTTGTTGGTGGATAGGATTATACACGATCAGTAGAAAAGGTTGCAATGGTTGGATTTAGCCTACGCGCTACACAATCGATAATGCCTTTTGCCTGTATAATTGAAATTTGAAGGTGCAACGCGTCATGTTTCTATTGGGTGACCATTACCATGTGTAATCATAAGATTTTATGACTGATTTTATTGTTTAGAAATTATTCAAATCTGAACAGACCAAATGTTCCAATGATTCATTTTAAAAATGTTACATTTTTTTTATATGTGGTCGAAAGATAAAAGAGTTATATTTCAAAATGTGCGATGGTGTGATCTACTTTACTAGATGAATATGATTACTATCCGGTGGCCAATTTTAAATTGATAATTGAATAAGTAATTATTGATGGTTACAAGTTTACCAAAACATGAGACTATTGGGTGGTTTAAGCTAAGAAGTGTGACTCTTGGTTTTATATGAAATTGTACAACTCTTAGCCCTAGCTATCACATATGTATAGAAGTGAAATTAAGTAAAATTTATTTTTCTTTTATAGAAAGGTCAACAGAACCTTTGAAGTTAATTCACACAGATGTGTGTGATTTAAAAATAGTACAAACAAGATGCGGTAAAAGATATTTCATAATTTTTACCGATGATTGTACTAGATTTTGTTATCTTTACTTAAATGAGAAGTAAAGATGAAGCTATTGAAAAATTTAAGATTTTCAAAAGTGAAGTGAAAAATCAATTATGCAAAAAGATTAAAATTCTAAAAAGTAATATAGGTGGTAAATATGAATCACCATTTAAAAAATTTTGTACAAAAAATGACATTATACACCAAATGACTACACCATATTATCCTCAATCAAATGACATTTTCAAAAAAAAAAAAAAAACTTTAAAAGAAATGTTGAATGCTTTATTGATAAGTTTTGGACTACTACAAAACTTATGGGGGGAAACTGTTTTAACCTCCAATCATATTCTAAATAGATTGCCCCATAAGAAATTGAATAAAACTCCTTATGAATTATGGTAAGGAAGAGAGTATTCCTTCAAATACTTCAAAGTGTGGGTGTGTCTTGCTAATGTTTCTATACCTACTCCTAAAAAAGTTATGATTGGTCCTAAAATGATAAATTGTGTATGTATTGGATATACACAAAATAGTAAGTGCATATAGATTTCTAGTACAAAATTTAAAATTTCAAATATATATGAGAATATTATCAGAGTCAAGAAATGCATATTTTTTTGACAATGTATTCCTTGCAAAGAAGTACAAGAAATGAGTTCATTGAAAAGATCTCATAAGGTGATGGTGAATCAACCACATCACCCAAAGATGAAATGATAAGACAAAATAAAATAGCATAAGTTACTATTTTTTTTGCTCTAGATTTTATATTTTTTTATGAAAAGTGAACTGCAAAACTTTAAAGAAGCAATGTCTTCTCTAGAAGAATCATTGAAAAGATCTCATAAGGTGATGGTGAATCAACCACATCACCCAAAGATGAAATGATAAGACAAAATAAAATAGCATAAGTTACTATTTTTTTTGCTCTAGATTTTATATTTTTTTTATGAAAAGTGAACTGCAAAACTTTAAAGAAGCAATGTCTTCTCTAGAAGAAGCACCTCAATGGAAAGAAACAGTTAAATGAAAGTTAAAGGTTGATGGATCTATAGATTAATATAAGGCGAGACTTGTAGTAAAAGGCTATGGACAGAAGGAGGGACTAGATTATTTCGATACATACTCTCCTGTTATGAGAATTAAAATTCACTAGAATGTTAATAGCATTTGCTGCTATAAACAAATTAAAAATTCACCAAATGAATGTAAAGACATCCTTCCTAAATGGTGAACAACAAAAAAAATTTACATGGAACAACCTGATAGTTTTAAAATTCCTGAAAAAGATAACAAGGTGTAAATTTATAAAATTACTTTATGGATTTAAACAATCACTTAAACAATGGCATAACAAATTTGACAGTGTCATGATTTCAAAATCAATGAATATGACAATGTATATATGTCAAAAATTCTGAAAAGGAATATGTCATTATTTGTTTATATATAGATGACATATTAATTACTGAAAGTAATAATTAAATGATCACATCTACTAAAAATCTTCTAATGTCAAAGTTTGACATATGAAAGACCTTTGTGTAGCAGGTGCAATTATGTGAATTGAAATCGAAAGAACACCTGAAGGGATAATCTTGTCATAGGCTCCGATTGATATTAGTTTGACTGGCTTTTTTTAAGCTTATAAGCAAAAAAATTAAAAAAAAATTGGCTTTTTTGCTTTTTTATTTATTTTTAGCTAAAGTAAAACCAGAAAAGCAACAAGTCAAAAAATATTTTCTTTTTTAATAGCAAGCTTAAAAAAATTTGGCTTTTATGCATTACCAAACGGAGCCATAGTCATATTATGTAAATAAAATTTTAATTTTTTTTGATAAGGATGAGAATGGGAAAGTAACATCTCTAATAGATGTAAATTTACATCTAACAAGGAATACTGAAAAAGCAGTATAACAATTGTTATACTCAAGGATAATAGACAGTCTAATGTACTTAATGAATTGTACAAGATCAGATATTACCTATGCCGTTAGTAAGTTGAGTAGATTTATTAATAATCATGGAGAAAATCATTGGAAGACAATAATTCGAGTTTTAAGATATCTTAGATATATACAAAACTGTAGATTATTTTATTCAGGGTATATCCTATAGTACCTGATGGATATTGAGATGCAAATTGGATCTCAGTCTCCAAAGACTCTAAATTCACATTCGGGTCGTAAACGACTTAAGGACATTTTTAATTTGGAGTACTATTACCCGAAGATCAAAACTGTTGTATTTTGAGAGTCGTACGGTACATTCCGTAAACGACTTAAGGACAATGAATTAAATTCAAGCCTCAGCCAATTCCAATTTTGTTCTTTGTACAATTCTTTAAGTTGTGTTGTTTATATTTTAATTATTTAATGTCTTTTCTTTATGCAGTTCAAATATTCAAAATTTATGTTTAAAAATTTAAAGAAAAAGAACACACTTTTTTTTAACAATACTGATACTTGTTTATTATTACATTACTTTTCTTTTGAATTTATTACATAACATGATTACTAAACGACATATTTACTCTGCTTTAAACTTGTAAAATATGAAGAGTTAGCTTAGTAGTAGAGATAATCTGTTATCAAGTGTGGCGTCTCATGAGAATTTTAATTTGGTAATTACATCTCCTCCTTATCTTCTCCTACTAATTTTAAAAAGAAAAACATGCAACTTATTGCAAGTAACATTAATTAGACAAATGAATGAATGAATGAATGAATGAATTCGTAAACATTGATAATGACCTTATGCAAATAAGGATGAGCTTCCCGCTCATCACTCCATACCCGTCAGAACCCCTATTGTGGACCTTAACCCGGCTCATATTTAATGTTTAAGCCGCGTTTACAACAAATGGGCCGAACCCGATTCTCATTGGCTTGGCCTAACTGGGGCTATAGTTTTGGGGAATTTTCAATTCAGTGGTATCTTCAAGACTTAATATCAAATCAGTAATATCACAATCATAATATCAAAAACATAAAAATCTTATTGTCAAAATGACTAAACTACCCCTGATCTCTACGTCATACACGTTTCCCGTTTGACTTTTTCTTTCTTTTGTTTGCTCTCTCTCCCTCTCCTAATAATCAAATTATTCTTTTGTTCAATTTCATTATTCTATTTTTTCTATTATTCTTTTAAATAAAGGAATACCATAATAGAAAATTATTTTTCTTTTGACATAGAAAATAAACTTTTTGGAAAAAACATTAAATAATTATAAGATTTTGATGAAATATGTTAATCAAGCTCTAGCGGACTATTTTTTCCAATAGAAAAGATCTAAAAAAATACAACATAATTACGCATTAAAAAAAACTCTTGTTTACTTGCATCAAAAAATTAAGTTAAATACTTTTTAAACGAACAAACATATATATTGAAAATAATTTTAATGTACACACTAG
>BRYF01000010.1:15972500-15985000 GCA_030159135.1 Actinidia polygama
CCAAAGAACCCTTTATCGGGACTTCCGAGCTCCATCTCGGACTCTGAGTTGGAGTCCAGATCAGACTTAGGATTGCCCCCCGAGCTTAGATCTCATGGTATTACCTTTTAACTTTTCTTAATTTTATTTCTTTCGTTGCCTGATTTTTGTTTTGACCTTGCAGCTATGTCTTCTCGGATCACCCTAACCGCCCTCACCAAAAAGGCAGGAGAAAAGAAGGCTGCGACCAAGGACGCGAGCTCAGGGATGGAGGCTGTCCCACCATTGAAAGGGATAATGATCCAGGAGAAGAGGCCTCGGGATGGCGCTCACGACTCTCTGCCTACCGAGAAGGGTGATTCTTTGGGCAAGGGCAAGGAAGCCATGATGCCGCCCCCCGCCTAAGAGGGTTAAATCCACAAGGGGGCGAGTAGCGTAGCTCGGCGACCACCGGAGACCACAGAAGGTCCTTCTACGTCGCCGGGTCAAAATCTGGGTCCTGGGGCTTCAGCAATGTCAAGCGCCCCGGTGGCGCGAAAAATATCATCGGGGGTGATCCTGCCTGCCGACAAGGAGAAGGTGGATAAGTTTAGTATGAATGAACTGGTCACTAAATCTTACCACGCCCTGCACCAAGTATTTGGCAATTTACATTCACTTTGTAATTTTCTTAATTTTCTTTTTCCTAGCGCTCACGCAAGGTTGTTTGTAGCAGGCGGTCATACTTGTCTATGCCCTCTCCCTTCGAAGCCAAGACCACCAGAATGATTACCATTTCTAGCTCACCCGCGCAGACTCGGCCGAACTCGAATTGATTAAAGCCGCTGGGCCTCCAAGGCGGAAAACGACTTGGCCGATCTGAGTGATCGGGCGACGAAAGCTGAGGCTGAGCTGAACGATTGGGGGGTGACGGTTGAGATCGAGATGAAGGAGAAATCTGAGGCTACAGCGCGGTTGGAGTCTGAGGCGGCTGAGCTTACCAGGAAGTTGGCCCTAGCCAAGAAGCTCGCCATTGACGAGTTCAAATCTTTGCCAGATTTCATGGATACCGTTACAGATTCGGACGTCACATATTTCGGCGAAGGTTTCGAATTCTGCAAGAGGTAGCTTGTTCGTCATCACCCTGATCTTGGTCTTGACTTGGCGAGCATAGAAATGGACGTTGACTTGGCTAAGAAGGAGGAAGCAGCTCGAGCAGGCGAGAAGAGGGAGGAGAATGAAGGCGACGTCGGCCCTGCTCCTTAGTACTTGTAAAATTATTATTATTTTTTTTGAATTGGCAATCTTCCATCCTTGTAATATTTTTTAATATCAATAAGCGATATTTTCTATGAATACGTCTTTGGCAAGTATTGCATTTTTTATTTCTCAGATTGATCACAAACTCGAGTGAGGGCGAGGCGAACTCCCGTATCTTTATTACGCCTTGTAACGTAATAACTGGCGATCATAACTAAAATGGCAGTGATTAATTGGCAATCAAACTATTTCGGCTTTGGCACCATTCTTAAGGGCGACCGAGATTTGGCAATATTTATAATGGCAACATTATGTATGGCGATCAAGATGCCTCTGTCGTTTAATAATGAACTGGCGGCCTTGATATTGGCGACATGCCATATTACGATCAAGATGCCTATGCCATTTAATAATGAACTGGCAGCCTTGATATTGGCGACGTAAAACTCGAACTTTGGCGACAACAATGGCGATATCCACGTTGGTGATGCGGCGATAAAACTTACTTGGCAAAACCTATCACTTGGCGACATAATATGGCAAAATAAAAATGATTTTACTAAAATTAGCGATTTATTACAAATCCAGGGAAAGCACCGTGGCGACCATAAAATTTATTGGTAATATTTCTTCAAGTGCTCGGCGTTCCAGGGGTGAGGGAGAGCTTCCCGTTCATATCTTCCAGCCAATATGTTCATGGCCAGGATACCTTGACAACTTTGTAAGGGCTTTCCCATGTAAGATCGAGCTTTTCTTCGTTTGGTTCTTTTGTAGACAGTGTGACCTTTCGTAGGACTAGGTCGCCCTGGAGAAAGGATATGTGCTTAATCCTCTGGTTGTAGTATCTGGAGACTTGATGTTTATAAACTGCTTGACGTACTTCAGCCCTTTCCCTTCTTTCACCAAGGAGATCAGGATTGAGTCTGAGCTCGGTTCCGTTACTCTCCTTGTTGAAATCAGAGGTCCTGAAACTTGGTATTCCGATCTCGACAGGTATAACTGATTCTATTCCATAGACCATAGAATAAGGTGTCTCGCCCATGAGGATCCTGCTCGTCGTGTGATAGGCCCAAATTATGATTGGCAAGTCTTTTACCCATTCCCTTTTGGACCTTTCTAGACTAGTTTTCAAGTTCCTCGGGATGGTTCTGTTAGTAACCTCTACTTGACCATTATCTTGGGGATGCCTGAGCGAGGAGAAATGGTGAGAGATGGCGAGATCCTACCAGAACTGTTTGAACATCTCGTTGTCGAACTGTCTGGCGTTATCCGAGATGAGAACTTTTGGAATTCCGAATCAACATATGATGTTCTTCCATATGAAATTCCTAGTGTTATTTTCAGTGATCTTGGCGAGAGGTTCTGTTTTTATCCACTTGGTGAAGTAGTCGATAGCGACGATCAAGAACTTTTTCTGTAATGGAGCTTGGGGTAATGGACCGAGTATGTCGACTCCCCATTGAGCGAATGGCCACAGACAGGTCATTGGAATCATCTCGGTGTGAGGGAGGTGACTTACGGGGGAAAATCTCTGGCACTTGTCACATTTCTTAGTGTACGTCGCAACATCATGCTCCATTCGAGGCCAGAAGTAACCTTGTCTAATTTCTTTTTTAACTAGCGATCTTGCTCCCAAATGATTTCCACAGATACCTTCATGGATTTCTCTCGTGACGTACTCTGCCTCTTTAGGTCGGAGACATCTTAGGAGAGGACCCGAAAAGGACCTTTTGTATAAGATTCCATTAAGGATGCAAAGTTTGGCTGACTTGTACTGGATCCAGTGAGCTTGTAACTTGTCTTCTAGTAACAATCCCGTTTGGAGATATGTAACTATGTCGTCCATCCATGTCGGCACGAAGTTTGTTGGACAGATTGATTTGGCGACCTCAATACTTGGTTTGGCTAAGAATTCCAGGGTTAGCTAAAGCATCAGCTTGTTTATTTTCTTCTCTCGAGATTTGGTAAATTTTAAAATCTTTTATTTTTCCCAACATGGCTTTTGCTTCATCCAGGTAGGCCATCATTCTTGCATCCTTGGCGAAGTAATCTCCTTGAACTTGATTTACCACCAATTGGGAATCAATAAAGACGTCTAGGGAATCCACACCCAAATCAGTTGCCATTCTGAGTCCGACAAGAAGAGCTTCGTACTCGGCTTCATTATTAGTGGCGCAAAATCCTATGCGTATGGCATATTCCATATGCTCGCCCGAGGGAGTTTTTAGAACAAGTCCCGCACCACATCCATGCTGATTTGATGATACGTCTACAAACAGTTCCCATCTGGCGAGGTTCTCATTAGGGTTTGATTGTTTGGTGATTTTCACCTCGGGGATACTCTCGGGTTCTTATGCAATATCAAGCGTGAATTCAGCGAAAAAAGTCGGCTAAGGCCTGGCCTTTGATCGCCATCCTTGGTTTGTAATTAATATGGAATTCACTTAGCTCGATGGACCATTTGAGGAGTTTTCTTGAAGTTTCAGGTCGTTGGAGAATTTGTTTCAATGGTTGATCAGTTATCACAGTTATTGGATGTGCTTGGAAATAATGTCAAAGTTTTCTGGCGGCGATAAGGAGGGCGTAGGCGAGCTTCTTGATTTTCAGATACCTGGTCTCTACTCCCATTAGGACTTTGCTGACATAATATATCGATTTTTGAACCCCCGTCTTCTTCTCGGATCAGCACGGCACTCACCGCTGTGGGCGAGATGGAGAGGTATACAATTAACTCTTCACCTATGATCGGAACAATGAGCAAGGGTGTCGAGCCAAGATACTCTTTGAGCTGCTGAAATGTTGTCTCTGAACTTTCGTTCCACTAGAAGGTCTGATTTTTTCTCAAGATTTGAAAGAATGGGAGACATTTGTCGGCTGATTTGAAAACAAATCTGTTAAGGGCGACAATTCGCCCGGTCAGTTGCTGCACCTTGTGGATATTCCTGGGTGAACTCATGTCGAGAATGGCCTGAATCTGATCTGGGTTTGCCTCGATTCCTCGTTTGGTTACCACAAATCCAAGGAACTTGCCAGATGATACTCCGAAAATAAACTTTGAAAGATTCAACATCATCTGATTTTTTCGTAGGATGTCAAACGCTTCCTCAAGGTGGGTGATGTGGTCGGCTTCCTTGAGACTTTTGACTAACATGTCGTCAATATATACTTCCATCGTCTTCCCAATCAATTCCTTGAACACATTTGACTAACATGTCGTCAAATATTATAAGGCGATGGGCAATTTACAAAAATGAAGTCCTGCTAAACGGTGGTCTGATGTGGCTCTGTTCCCAAAGTTATCGGCAATTTGATCCATCCTAGTGGGTGAGTCATATTTCTTCCAAAACCTATCAATGGAGTATGGAAGGGATAGAGTTTATCCAGTCCTATCTTTATTTTCTCAAATGCCGAGATGAACAAGATATCCGTCGAGCTCCCATTATCGATCAAGATTTGCTGAACGTTGAAGTTGGCGATGACAGCTGATACGACCAAGGCGTCATCATGGGGAAGGTGGAGGCCTCTTAGATCATCATTGTTGAAGGTGATAGGCGAATGAGCATTAACAACGGGCGAGGAGAGGTTGTAGATTTCTCCTCAGCTCGCCCATTGACGCCCCTTGCATGCCTCTTTCTGGATGAATTTGAGCATCCTCCTAATCCAAATCCACCATGAATTACTTGTATGTCTCCTACAGTTGGTCGGTTGTCATATCTTCTTTCGGGCAAGTGGGGAGATGGGTGATTAGCTACATACTTCCTTAAATATCCCCTCTTGATAAGGTCAGTGATTTGTTCTTTCAGATGGAAGCAGTCTTCCGTGTTATGACTGTGATCCCATTGGAATTCACAATATTTGTTCTTATTCCTCTTCCGAGGATTTGTCTTGATTTTTCCAGGTCACTTGATGAACTTTTCATTCTTAATCTCGGTGAGTACTTGGGCGATAGGAGCTTTCAGAGGTGGAAAAATTATTTCTGGGCGGCGAGGTGGAGTACGAGGACGTCTATCATTCGCCTGTCCTGAATTTTGATCGGATTTCTTGCTTCTCGTTTCTTCCCTGTAATCGGATCGCCTTGTGTCGGGCTCCTTCCTCTTGTGATCGTCTTTCCCTCATTGCCTCCGTTTTGCTTCGGCTAACTCTTCCGCAGCGACATACTTGTCAGCCTTGCTCTGGAGTACTGACAAGGTCTCAGGTACATTCTTAGAGAGGGAGTCGAATAGCGAACTAGGGCGAAGTCCTTCCATCATGGCCATAATCACTACCTTGTCACTGGGATCCTCCACTTCCAAGACGGCTTGGTTAAACCGCTTTACGTAGTCCTTCAAACTTTTTATTTCCTTCTGGTGAATGGCCTTCCATATCTGGAGTATGACTGGTATTGGCCATTGGATGAGCTCTATTATCTAAAGGGTTGTTGGCACTTGGTCGAGGCAATAAACGGCTACGCATGTGCATAGAATTCGAGAACGGTCGTTCCCACAGACGGCGCCAAACTATTGTAGTAAAAATATGGGGCGAGCAACCCAATAGTCAATATTGCTCTTTGACCTCTGCATAACTCAGGCGACCTGCGTAGCAATGAACAAATATTACCGGCGGGGGCGAGGCCTCTCAAAACCCCTCCGGCGTGCGAATTAGACCAAGGCGATCAGAAGCTAAGCATTTAACAAGCAAAGCTGTGTGCCAGAGAATTGTGTTGCGTACCTCATAATGTTGGGGGAGCGGCCTTTATATAGATGGAGTGAGGAGAGTTGTGTAAAGGAACTGGCGTATTTCTCGGACGGCTAAGTATGGCAATATATTCCGGAGATATAGGAGATTTAACAGGGAGAAATGACATCTGGAGGATATTCCGCGATTGTAGGTGTTTAGAAGGAAATATTCTCTTCTGAAGGTAGTTTCCTTGTGGGGACACAAGACTGGAGTTCATATGGAGATAGGGGACTGGAGGAGATGCAGTTCGTATGGATACTTCGTCACCCATCTGCGGTATGGAGACTGGCGAGCTTAAATTCAATCTTCTTGGCGATCTGGCGGTAAGGCGTCTTCTCGCCTATTGGCGAGATGGAGTAAGCCCAGTGTTGAATGAATGATCTTGGCGAGGTATAATGAAAATTCCCTTGAAGGTAGGCGACGAGTGCCCTTGGCGAGGTGTAAATATTTTATCCCACATCAACAATAATATTCATGATTTATGCAAATCGTTAAGAATCTATAGGTGAATCTGTTTTAGGATACAGTCATTGTTTTCTTATGATTCATGATTCGATTCCCATTTTATGTTTCGCGTGATTCTTGAAACCATCGCATCCAACCTCTTTTTGTGAAATAACAACAATATAACTTCGTTTAATATGAAAATATTAACTAATACTCGTGCATAGTTTGTTGTTCGTTTGATAATTAGGGTAATACTCTTTTAAGTGTTTTGAAGGTGAATTATCTATTTTCACTTTGGTAAAATAAACATAATTTAATATGATTTGATTAGGATCAGATGGAATCAATGTTTTAAAGTTATTTTTTTTTTACTTTTCCTGACAATAATATACAAGTTGTGAATCTATATCCTATATAAATACCTATTTTTGTTAAATTTATCGTTTGAATTCTGGTTTCCTCTAATTTGCGAATATGAACATTGTCAACTACATTATATAGGATCATTAATCACGACAGGACTTGGAACTTCAGACCCTCAAATCTTTCCATATAAGCACCTGTCCTACCTATTTGATTGCATGATTATCACTCAATACAAGTTTGTTATTGTTTTTAAGTGTAAAAAGTTAAAAACAATTAATATCCATTAGACTGAAAGGGAAAAGATTTGATATAGACTTAATATTTGTCATAATATACATAAAGCGGTTGCTCTCAAGATTTGAACTCAGACTTTATTATTGGAAAGTCTAGCATTTGCCACTTGCATTCACAACTTTATTGTTTTTAAGTATAAAAGTACATATTAATAATATCATAATGTACCTCCAATATCTAAAATGGAGAGATGTATTTGTCCGTATAGATTGATGGAATCTTTAGGGTCACGATTCGATCCGATACATGCATTGCAGGTTAAGATAAAGGCAATTTCGACTCATAGTTTGACAATTATGCCTACATTATAAAATGTACAAAACAAAGAGATCCATATTGGTCAATAGTAAATAAACTAAAGAGTTTAGTTGTAGATGGCAATTATCAATACGAGATATGAAGCTTTAACTAAAAAAGAGCGACGCGGGGATAAGAGACGTCATTATAGCACGCATACACATCTTTTTTTAAAAGGAAAAAAGAACAATCTACTTATACGTCGACATACTACGTAGTATGTATGTATTATCATTTAACTTGCCTACACACACGTCTCAAGTGATCTATGACCGCGTAACACAATTCTAAAGAGAAGTACAAGTATTCAGTTTGCCATTCACTATTAACAATGTAGAAAAGGAGAGGCTGCATTTGGCCAGGGAAACAGGTTTTCAAAGGTTTTCACTAGACAATATCTGCTTAGTTATGGAGACACGAAGGTGAAAGACAAAAAAGAGCAAGACATTAGAACAAAATTCGGAACTTTTGTCCCGTGAGAATCAATGGAATATAAATTCCATTCTACCCAATAAGTTCTAATTTTCTCACTAAATAATTGCTCATCCAAAACCTATATGATTATCAAATTTAGCTTAACTATGGGTCAAAATCAATCAGAACCACCTAGAACGTCTATGAAAACCTTGGCTAAATAAAAAAATTCAAAGGAAAAAACACTTGATATGGAAAAGTGAAGGTGTTTTGGAAAAAGAAGGGACTGTGGGGTTTGAAGACTCAGATGCACATGAAAGTGAAATGTAAATGCTTCATGGAATAGAATAAACATTTTTGAGGTATGCGCTTTTACTAAAGCATAACTTTATTCCAGTCCATCGTGTCTTGCACCATAAATAAGAGTAATGCTATGAGTACACCCAAGTTGCACCCCAAATGCACACCTGATGAGGTGGAGCATTTGGATTGGCTGGGTGTGAGGTCCACCCAATCTTTTCAACCAATCCAAATGCTCCACCTCATCAGGTGTGCATTTAGGGTACAACTTGGGTGTACCCATAGCATTTTTCATTCTAATGGCGTGAATGATTTGAGTAGCAGAAGTCTTCTTCCTTGGCCTAATGTCGGAGAAGGGAAAAGAAGTCCCTGATACTGGAACTATTACTTGT
The DNA here is from genome assembly GCA_030159135.1 of Actinidia polygama. Taxonomy (NCBI): domain Eukaryota; kingdom Viridiplantae; phylum Streptophyta; class Magnoliopsida; order Ericales; family Actinidiaceae; genus Actinidia; species Actinidia polygama. Next base: position 15,980,945 of record BRYF01000010.1, read on the forward strand.
AGACACCGCATTTTGACGGGTCATAAAATTTAGGCCCCTCTATTGGATTACCGCCCATGAAGAAGAACTTGAATTTTTATCATTGTTAGAAATATTAACTATGGCATGTTAAACGACCCAAAAGTGAACTTAGTTTGCAAAACGAATCCTCACATGTGCATATTTCGTCAAAACTTAAAACTACATAAATTACACTTTTTACCCTAACCTTTTTATAAAATCACATTTTGACCACTAAATGATGAGTTGATTAGCATGCCACCTTTTATATGCCTTGAAACATATTGAGATTCCTTGTGATTGGCTTTGTTGACCCATTGTATTTTGTATATGTATGTTCATTTATTTTTGATACAATTGCATAACTGTCCTTAAACTACATGTCTTTCATAATCCGCCATGGATATCTATTTTTAAAATGAAGATAAAATTGAGATTGAATTGTGGATAGTTTTTGATAATTGATTTCGGTGGTACCCCATTGGAAATTATTTAAGTGTCCTTTGAGGGTCCCAACGCTGGGACGCGATAAGTAGACCCGTTGGTAGGGAGATATAAATGTGGTACCATGAGGAGACTTGATATCCGCCTTATTGGGTAGCTTCCCACATGTTTCATCACTGGATCGTAGCGTTATATGGATTTGTGAATATATATTGATTTGTTATTACGATAATAATTATAAGAAATGGTATTATGCTTTGAAATTTTTTTTTCTTAATTATAGTAATACATTATTGGTTAAGTATACCACGCTAATTATAAAAGATTATTTTTGATATTTTCCAACATTTACTATAACAGTTTTAGAATCCATAGTAGACTAGTAACTTAGGTATACTTTATTGTGCTTAAAATAAATCACTGATCACACACACAAGACAATAAAGATTTACGTGGTTAGGCCAATGATGCCTACGTCCACGGAGAGAAATAAATAATCCAATAATCGAACGAGGGTATTACAAAAGGAGAAGATCCATTCTCTTAACTCACTCTCTCAAGCTCTCTCTGCTTTGCCTCTCTTCTCTTTCACACAACCCTCTCTTATTTTTCTCTCTATTCTCAGCCCCCTCACACTCACCACCGCCACTTTCTCTATCTCTCAACTTACCTACTTACAGAGAAAGATAGGGTTATGAACCATTTTTGGCTTCGGCCCAAAATGTGTTCTTTGGACATTATGCTTGGGCTTGGACTTAACAATGTACTAACTACTGGGCGTGAGCCCAATGGTGATCTGGACTCAATAATCTCTCCCTCCATCCCACTAGAAGGTAATTCGATATCTTCAAGTTATTCATTATGACAACTTCTAATCCAACTCTATCATAAGATCTACAAAACAGCATCCGAGATACCTTGCCCTCATCAACGGGATACTCCACTTCCCACCGAAGTGTATGCACCTCCAAATCGAAGTGCCTGCACCTTCTTATCGAGTTGCCTTGCATCCCCTACTAGGGTGCGCCGCAAAGTACATCACTTTGCAAGTTATCGTGACTCTATCTCTCATCCCTTATGTACACAACTGGAGAGATCACCGCCACTAATCAAATCGAGAGCGAAAGAGACTCGTTTTGGTGGCGGCGCGCCTGTCATTGTACAGTTCTTCAAAATCGACTTTGTCTCCTTCATTTGAGCTTTTCTATGGACACCCTACACTGGTTGCACCACTTGTGTTTTGCTAGACTTCCGCACATATCTCAAAGTATCTCATTGTGCTCTTGTACCACTCTAGATCCTCTAGGTACCCTTGCGCTTGCTTTGCATGCCTTTGTGCAATTGTTGATTCCCTTATCCATTTTTCTTGCTAGTACTACAGGACCCATTCGGCACTGAATTATTGAGAGAAACTACCAATGTCTCCCAACTTTTTATCAAGGAACTCAAAAGCAGTAGGGTCTGCGTATCATCCTCAAACTGTAGGTCAACACTAGCCAATTGATTGACCAAATTTTATAACTCACTCGTATGTTCCGCCACTATAGTCCCTCTCTGAAGCTTCAAATTCACAAGTCTTCTCATCAATAAGGTTTTATTCTTAGATGTTTTCACCTGATACATCTCCTTCAATTTAATCCCCAACGTCTAAGCACTCATCTCTTGTGTTATATGATGGAATACCTCATGTCCAATGCACTGTCTAATCAGCACAATTGTCTTCCGGTTCATCTTGTTTCATTCCTCATCATTCGACGTTTTTGGGCCCAAAATATGTGTTTTGAACATTTTCTTTCTTTTGTTTTACTATTACCTAACATTTTCTTAACCCTGTTAATTATGGATTAACTAAAAAAATTTCACCATGATCAAGGCCTCCCCATATCACAACTCCAACCGCCATAGCCATCACCCGCAGACCACTGTCATCGGCGAATCGAGAATCAAACCACAGAACCACATATGGCTTCCCCAAATCTCCAAGTAAAAAAAAAAAACACAAATCTTAAAATCAAGAAACTCAAGCCCAAAAACATTCAAATAAACAACCACCACAAAACCCACAAGCTTGCAAATTAACGAACTCAAATCCCACAAATCTGTAAATCACCAACAAAAACCACAAATCTTCAAATCCCCCAAACCAAACCCATCATCTATCGTTAAAGAGAAAGAGACCCACCGATCACTGGTTATCGTAACTCAGTGGCTCGTTGTTGCCGTTGCCGCTCATTAAAAAGACAAAGACAAATAGAGAGACCTACCACTGGCCACGTAACTCGAGCTCGCGATCACCGTCGCAACTCCCCATCAGCTGTTACCTCCCATCGCAACTCCCCACTAGTTGGACAGGGCTATGGTTAATCAAAAATGGGGCAAGAAGGGATATCTACTCTGGCTCATTTTGGCCTCCCAGGGAAATACCCTTACCATTCCCCCTGTGGAGTAATGACCATGGAGCCAGCTTTTTCAAGTTCTTCAATATGTGGACTCATCATGCTAATTTCCTTCATTTGGTTGCAAATAATTGGAGCATGCTTGTTGAAGGCACATCCATGTTCAGGCTTTATAAGAAGTTAAAAGCTCTAAAAGGTTCTCTGAAGATTTTAAATAGGCTGTAGTTTTCCCACATTTCAGCTAGAGCTCAAGCTATAGAGGAGGATTTGCTCGAAGGCCATCAACTTTTTCATGACAATCTAGTAGATGATAATCTACAAATCAAAGTTGTTGAGCTTAGAGGAAAGGTTTGTGGGCTGGTAGAGGCAGAAATCATCTTCTACTCGCAGCTTGCAAAAGCCAAATAGCTCAAAAACTACGATAAGGGACCAAGTTTTTCCATGATCTGATCAATAATAATAGAGCTAGAATCAGATCGTCTCTCTGACAATGGCAGACGGGGTTGTGACTACCTCCCACAGTAGGTTAGTTCCCTCTTTGTTGATTACTACAAGAACCTGTTGGGGACTAGGAAAAATTGCTTTAGAATAGACTGTGATATCCTGGAAAAAACTCCTCGTGTGGAGGACGAGCAGGATAATTTCTTTACCCGACCAGTTTTAGATGAAAATATCAAAGCTGCCTTGTTTAATATTGGTAATGATAAAGCCCTTGGTCCAAATGGCTTTACGTCATGTTTTTTCAAAAGAGCTTGGAATATTGTTGGGCTAGATTTCTGTGCATCTATCAAAAGAGTTCTTTAGGTCGGGGAAGATCCTCAAACAGATCAACCATGTAGTGATTGCCCTTGTTCCTAAATCAAATAATGCTTCAAAGGTTGAAGATTTTAGATCAATTACCTATTGTAATGTGGTTCATAAAGTGATCTCCAAGATCCTTGTCTTGAGAATATCCTCTATCTTGGAATCTCTGATTGACCATGCCTAATATGCTTTTGGCCCAAGTCGAAGCATGGTGGAAAATATATATTTAGTTCAAGAGTTGTTGAGGAAGTATAGATGGACCAGAATCTCTCCTTGGTGCATCATGAAAATCGACCTCAAGAAAGCGCACAACACTGTCAATTAGAAATTATTGGCGGATGTTCTCTTAGGTTTAGGATTTCCCTCTTGCTTTGTGATTATGCAATGTGTATCCACTGATTCATACTCTTTG
>BRYF01000010.1:15995000-15997500 GCA_030159135.1 Actinidia polygama
TAAGCTCTGATACCATTCTGTAACACCCCAAAATCCATACCCCGGGGTGAGGTCAACAAGTCCAAGAATGCAAACAAAATTCTATATGGACCAATCACAAGTGTGGATTCAAAGGGAATGTCCTACGTGGACACCCGTTGAAAAGTCAAATGTTCGGTTACATATATGGGTGGAAGTGTCGACACCTAGACTCTATATCATAAAATATCTATTTTTTTAAAGGCTAAACAATTGTTCGCATAATATTAACATCAAAACGAATTTATTCATACATTTGGATAAAAAAGGCTAACACATGCCCCATAACAAATGTAATTCAAACCTATCATAAGGTTCCAAATTTATTAAAAGGATTACATGTTTTCAATTGAAGTACAATAAAACATCTAATGAAACTAAGTTCAATAGAAAATCTTCAAAAACGACCCAACATGGTCTAGTCAAGTCAGGCCTTTACCCTTATCCTTTTCACCTGAAAGTTGTTTTGTTTGGTTTGATTAAGCACGACGGCTTAGTAGAATAATATTATAAAAACGTCATAATATCTCTAAAATCATAAAAATGAAATGAGGTGCAATGATGATGCCACCGAGGCAATGAAACTAGCCAAACGGCTTAAATGTAACCGTGCCAATCCCAATGCACACACACTCTCAACACCGGATTATGGGCCACCCACACAAGGAACGTAGATAAAACCAACCCCGGAGAGCTAACCGAGTATAGATTGGAGTGAATGTTTATAAGGGAGCCATTCGCCCTTTTCCTCACAGCCACACACACATCCAGAATTTTCAACCTTGGTACCCCTCCCTAAGGGAGTACCGTCCATCAATATATCCAACCCAATGTCATGCAAAAGCCGACAAGGCCACAATAATGATATGATATGGTCATGTTCAATGCCATTTTCAATAATCCAATGCTGAAAGCATAATGTAAATTAAATAAACGATAAACAATTAAATTTCACAATATCTTACATTTCAACTTTAACAATTAGATAACTACTGAATTACAGAAAAGTCACTAACGTCTTAGCATGTCATGCATGGTATAGTTTTCTACCAAGCAACTAACACAAAATTGGATTAATCACATAAGCACGTAAATTCATTATTCTGCAATTAATTCGATACTCTCACAAGTATTTTATTAACACGTGATATATATTATTAAGGCTATACTATTGTTTACCTAAACATGTAATTTTCTAAATTTTCGTAGTAATACGAATAATGCTGTTTTAATAACTAATCACATCTCAATATCATAACAATAAAGATAATAGAGCGATAATATAATATCAAACTACCTCAAATTGAAATCAACACCCTTAGCTATGAAGATCTGTCTCCCACGATCATCATACTAAAATTTCACCTTGATCGGACATCATCTCATCGTTTGATTTCACATCCTAACTCTTATGATTATAATTGCCCACACCATATAATTTCTGGGTGTGCAGGCTGTGTTTGGGCGAAAAGAAAGAAAATTTGGAAATGTTTTTCTCTCTCTGTTAACAGCTCTCTCTCTCTCTCACACAATATTCTTTCTTTCTTTCTCTCCCTCCGTGTCTTCTTTCTCTATCTATCTTATATACACATATATAATATATTTTTATATTATTATTTTTTTTCTTTTTCTTTCTTTTCTTCTTTCTTATAAACAAAAACTATTGAAGGTTCAATACATGCGGCTGAATAATCGTCATCCGTGACGATTATTTTATTTAATTACACTTTAGTCCCTCCAACTTAAATATCTTTTATAATTTTATCCCAAATGTTACTAATGTTTTAATTATAACCCAAAAGATAAAATCAGGTTATTACAAGTACAATGTATAAATTAATAACGATAAAATTCAACGTATGCATTGTCTACACATACCTCAAATCCACTCTTATATTGGCTTAAAAATGTAATCCCCCCTCTCTATGCAATACATTAATGACCTATGTTTATGAACATAAGAACTTTCCCTTCGCAAACCCAATACAAGAACTCCTCTCAAGTTCCTCACAAAATGCCGCAATGTGATGCATCGAATGTATACAATTCAAACCTATAACTTTATAATTCAATTCAATGGATTCTCATTAAATGGTAGTAGTTACACCCTATTAAAATTTCAAGGCGATTGGATAATTTTTCACCGTTAATTGTCACCAAACATGCTCATTATCACTACCGATCACCACTTTATGTAATACGTCATTTTAACTTTAGAATTAGTTTAAACTAACCCGACAATCAAATTCTAAACACTGAAAAACATACAAAACGACTATTCACATGACCAAAAACTCTTCCGATTGACTACTTTTTAAATAGGGTACACAATAACTTCGTAGACTCAACCACACTACATAATTTCTCGTTTGACAGTCATTCAAGCTTCACAAAAGCTCTGAAACTCCATTGAAGCTTCACAAAAGCTTCAAACTACTCTGTTTATGTTCTTTTCCGTCTTTTCTCAAATCCTATAACCATT
>BRYF01000010.1:16030000-16032500 GCA_030159135.1 Actinidia polygama
ACTAACTCATCCAAGTAGAGGTACTTGTCTTAGTTCTCAATTATCATCCTGGACCACGAGTGTTGACTATTCCTCAGCTTGAGGTAATGGTTGCCCGTGAAGAGGTTCGTACCGGGCTCCTACTTCGGCCAAACTACTAACCCTAACCCTAATGCGCCGCAAAGTCATCACTACGAGATCTGGCCGCACAAAATCAAGTTGGACCCATTTCGATAGTGAAAATGGATCAAAGGGCAACCTAGAGCCTCCAGTTTTTAAAAAGCTCAACAGTCGTTCGTCAATGGCGGACGAGCGACCTTGATAGACTCAAACAAGTGACTCAAAAGTTTTGAAGGCAAGACTATGAAAACTGGAGATCTAAGGTGACAAATGGGCGTCGCGATTGACTCAAACGAAACCTAGCGCAAAGAAATCGTGACAGAAAATAAGGACTTCAGCAGTAGAGATGGTGGTGGAACGACGGTGCGACGGTGGTGATTCGCTGGTGCTCTAATTCGTTCTCTTAGTTTCTCTATTTAGAATGCTTAGGATAAAAGTTAAATAGTGGGTCGATTCGGGTTTCTTATTTATAGGGGAACTCAAACTGCTCTATTTCCCACCCAAATAGTGTATAAGGGAAGGTGCGCCGCTTTGAGTTCTTTGCCCTAATCGAGCTCCCTAGCAAACTAGAGGCTGACATGTGGCACGAAAAGGATAGTAAAAGGACATCTTCTAGTAACTATCTATCTCTTGAGTCTGGGATACCTCGAACTGAGGTTCTTGTATAACCAACTCACATAACCTTTGCAGTCGTAGAGGATTGTAAGAGGATAAAATATCTTGCTTCACTCCTGGACGAGCTTGGACAAGCGCGGCCGCTAGACTATCACTTCATAGTAAGTTCGGTCAACATTTTTACGCGATAACTCGGTTGGTGAGCTTATCCTGATGGAGCTTTCCAAGCCGAGCTTAAGAGTCATAAGGCAACGTACATGACAAGTTTTCTCTATCACCCGTATACTTGGGTTCAAACATCGATGATGTGATGGGCTATCTACCAACCATGCCTAGGGACATGATTGAGTCAGTCGCCTACTTGCTGAAATGGCATTTGGCGCGTTCTCACACATGTAGAGTTGCTCTATAAAAAGAGACAGATCCATTCTCACAAGTAAAAAATACTGACTCTCTCTATCTCTTCAGACTTTCTCTCTCTCTAAGACCAGAGACAAGAACCCTTCTCTTGCTCTCTTTTCTCTCTTCTTTGCGGTTGCTAACTTAACTGTTGCTATCTTGTAGGATCGACCGAACAACGGCGAGTCATTAGGAACCACTTGCCAGCCATCACCTTTGTCTGCATTTGATTTTCTCTCATCCTCACAACTCCACACGTTAGTAAGGCGACATGAAAAGAATTGGAAATTGAAATTTTTTGGGAAATCGAAAATAGCATGAAAATAATTGGAAATTTTAAAAATTAAGTAGTGAAAATTATATGCATAGATTTTTAATGTGAAAAGCTATTTGATAAAAATTTAATTTTTAAACTAAAACAAATTATCTATTATGTAGATTTTTTATTATTATTTAGCATGGGAATAGTAAAAACTTTAAAAATTAAATTTCTTATACAATCCATATAGTATGTTAACATGAGTTCCATTTTTTTTTAATAAAAGTAAACAATACTATATAACTTTTTATTTGGGTAAAGTCCACTTTGCACTCTTGCACTTTGACTAAAAAAGTTACATTGCACCTTGCACTTAAAAAGTGGACAGTCAACACTATACGCTTTGAGTTAAGGTCCACTCTCCCATTTTTGTTAGCATTCTGTCCAAAAATCAAATAGAAGGACGTCAAATAAGGCTCAACCCTCTTTTTTGGAGAGCATTATAGGTAATTTTATAATTTCATTCCCACTCAATCCGGAATATTATATTTGGACCAAGAAATTTATCTTTAGTCCCAATCTTTTTGGGGTAAATTTCACTAACCTTCGAGGTTAGTACGCTTTGATTATAAGTACTTAAAAAGTAAATTATTTAATTTTTTTTAAAATTTTTTATTATAAAAAATATTTTGTAATGAAATTTGGTAACAAAGATTTTTTTAAAGATGTTTTGATTAGGAGTATTTAAAAAATAAACTATTTAGATCATCATTTTTTTAAAAAAAATATTTATTTATTTTTAATTGGTGTATTAAGAAAAAAATTAGAATACTTAAATTTAAGAAAAATCTTGCCAAAAAGAAAACTACAATAAAGAATCTTGATAGTAGTGTCAAAAGGAAGGAAAATCAGTATTATTTCAAAAATTACAACATAAGTGGTTGTAATTATTAAAAAACTTAGGGGAAGGTAAGTGAAATTCACCCAAAAACAATTGGGGCTAGAGAGAATTTTTTTTAGATCCAAATAGAATAGCCTGGGATTGAGTGGGAAAGAAATAGTGAAATTACTTATAATGCTCTCCAAAACTGAGGGGTGAGTCTCACTTGATGTCATTCTATTTGGTTT
>BRYF01000010.1:16047500-16052500 GCA_030159135.1 Actinidia polygama
GCCGTTTCGACTCAGGACGAGTCGACCCAGAAGACCCATCAACCCTTACAGGTATTGGATTTGGGAAGTAGCGATTTCTTCTATATTTGCTTGATTAATGGCCTTTTGTGATAGTTTTGCTCCCAATCTGATGTTTTTTTACCTGCCTCACGATTTGAGTTGATTAGTGTGAGTTTTTTGGTCCTAGGGCCATGTTTGATAAAAGATTTTAATTAATGGGATTAGCAATCCAATCTCAATCTCTTAGATTAATAGTCCTGTGAGATTGGATTAATAATACCAATCTAATTTTTGGGATTAACAGTCTGGACTATTAGTAGAGTTTAGTTTTTGCACTGAACATGGTTAAAGTGCCCTCAAAGGGCTAATCGTCCAACCCCGGCTTTGGGGTAATGGGTTTGTAGAAGTCTGGACTATTAGTAGAGTTTAGTTTTTGCACTGAACATGGTTAAAGTGCCCTCAAGAACATGGTTCAGATTCAAGTTTTTGTACCTTTGCAAGAACAGTGATTTCCGCTTATGTAGCCTAGCTTGGCGCGTACCTTGACGCGCCAACGGCCATGTCAGTGGGTGGGTAGCTGACCTAACCATGTCTCTATGGCACGGTTGGTAGCTCATCATCACGTCGCTGCCTCCCTGTCTGGGTATGAGGGCTGTCAGTGGAAACCTCGCAGTGCAAGTTTCCCTTCTGTCCCCGTCATCCCGTGGGATTCCCTTTGCCCATTATTCTTGATCCAAGTTCTGGCGCAGTCAACGCTTCTATCTTGCTTTACAGCGATAGTTTGCTCGTGACGATGGTCCGAGCTCGAACTGGGTTTTACTCTGATAATAACTTCACTGAGCTCCGGCATGAGACCCACCGAGCTTGCTTCGTAGCGGCACCTCCCGCGGAGATTTCCTACCCTAGCAAGGTTGCGAGTTAGCGTGCTTGCACCGCACTCCGGCGCAGAGGACCTTCGAGCCTGCTAAGTAGCGACGCTCCTTCGGTGGCTCTCTGCCCTAGCATTGCTAGACTCTGGCATTGCGTATTTTGTCCATTTACAATTGTCCCTCAGTTCGCATGAGCTGGGTCGATGCTTGCCGATCTTATGTGAATTGGATGTACTTGCTTATACGGGGTTCCGGTGATTGTTTGTCAACGCATGCGTTTGCTTCTCGTCCTTTCGCATCCTAAACGCAGTCCTTACGCCTTCAGTTTTGGCTGTTGACCTCCTGCCTTCCTTTTTAGTAATTGGCTAACATTTCCCTGGTCAGACGCTTGGTTTTTCGCCATAATGACGGACTCTTCGGCTTTCGTGCCCCTACTGTCCCTTTACCTCCTTTCTGTTTCTATATAAATTGTGAGGGCTAAGCGAATTCTCATCAGAGCGAAAAGTGGGAGATGAAAGTTCCTTTTGATCACTACAGCCGTTCGACCGCCGACGTTGGTCTTCTAGTCGTTGGATGGATTTCCCGTCTTAGGAGCTGAGAGATGTCCTTTTTGCTTTGGCCAGAATGTTACATCCCCAGAGGGGAACTAGCCGAGCTCTGTGTATGTGCCTTTCTTTCGCAGGCTTTGGAGAGTTTACTTGTAGCTGACAAGCAATCTGTGTCGAGCAAAAGATGCTCTTTCGTATCTAGTGACCATTCGGCTGCGAGCAGCAAGTGCTACCTTGTAGCTGATAAACAATCTGCAGCGAGCAGCGAGCGGTCCGTACATCCGCCCTTTCCGTTATGTACGCTCTAAAGGTCCCGAGCGATGGGTATCCGTCTGGTTGTTGCGCTTCCAATCGATCGTATCCATTATCTCGAGGCAACCATCCACGAAGGTCCTCCAGCACTACCTAGTCTTCCTCTTTGTAGGGCTGTAGTGCGGTCGTCTTTTAGGGTAGGTCTTGTACTTGTACTGAAACTCGTCTGTCTTCTAGAATAGGTTTTGTACTTGTACTTAAGCTCGTCTATCTTCTAGAATAGTTTTGTACTTGTGCTAAAGCTCGTCTGTCTTCTAGAATTGTATTTGAATGGGAATTGAATGGAAACATCTTCTTTACGTTCGCTTGCACTCTGTATTGCATTTATGAAATTTCACCCGTTCGTGTATGCCCCAAGTACACTTAACCAAGATTTACAGAGCTCGAACGTGACTTATGAGTTTGCATCATCTCCTACTGAAGATCTTTGTTAACTGTGCGTCAGTAAAAACTCCTAAACATCTAATCATACGGATATAGTTGGAGCTCTCTTCGAGCTCAGCTAACCCGTCAGTGGCTTCGCCCTGCATAGTTAGCAACCCCACGGGACGAGTTCGAAGCATATTTCAAGGCTGACTCTCCCTCGAAAAATTTTGCTTAGTGTGGCAAATACGTGGGACGCGGTTTGGAGCTTTCTTCGAGCTTGGCTAACCCGTTAGTGAAGGTTTCCCTGCATACTTAGCAACCTCAGGGGACAAATCCGGAGTATTTTTCGAGCTCGGTTGACTCTCCTTAGAAAATTTTTGCTAAGTGGCAAATACGTGGGACGCGGTTTGGAGCTCAATTCGAGCTCGGCTAACCCGTCAAGGCTTCTCCCTGCATACTTAGCAACTTCACGGGACGAGTCCGGAGCATTTTTAGAGCTTGGCTGACTCTCCCTCGAAAAATTTTGCTGTGCTTCCGATCTTTCTTTCCGAAGACAACTCCGATTACGTTATCAGACGCCCCGAGGACATCTCCAGTCATTACGGTGAATCTCCGTTCTTTCATGCATCCTTCGTCTGCTGGGTTTTTCCGTTATCATTGTTGGTTTTGTGAGATTCCCGACTTCTGTTTGTTCACGGGTTTTAGACTTCCAGTGTTCGTTAGTGACGGGAAACCTGTGGTCGTCCTTCCGCCATTGCTGGGCGTCTGTAAGGTCTTGAATAGAGTCCGGGTCGGTCTAGGTTGTCTTGACTAAGGTTTCCCCTGTGGTTGACCTAGCCCTCATCTGCCGCGGCGCTTTCGAGCTCGTTCTGATCGTTTGCTTTTGTTTTCAGAACATGGCGTTGAACCGGGCTCAACTGCTGGTTCATGACAACGAGTCTTTGGCTCGGTTCCGGGCCGACCATAGGATCCCTGACAACGTAGTGATAGAACGGCCATGCCCAAAGATGCTGATTGGGTTGAGGGAGAGGGTGACCGTGTGCCCATTCAGACTTGGTTCATCCACCAAGCAGGGCTTAGATTTCCCCTAAGTAGGTTGCTGAAGGCTGTCCTGTCTATGTGTCGGCTTTCTTTAATGCAAGTGTCGGTGAACTTCGTGCGGACTGTGCTGGCTGTGGACGCTCTAATGGAGAGAGAAAGACAAGAGTTCACCGTTGAGGATTTACTCCACGTATATTGTGTAGTTTGTGCAGGGCTGGATTTCCCCTCAATAGGTTGCTGAAGGCTGCCCTGTCTATGTGTCGGTTTTCTTTTATACAAGTGTTGGTGAACTTCGTGCGGACTGTGTTGGCTGTGGACACTCTAATGCAGAGAGAAAGACAAAAGTTCACCGTTGAGGATTTACTCCACGTATGTTGTGTAGTTCGTCCTAGGAAGAATCCTGAGACCTAAATGTTTGAAGGTAACCATTACCTTCGCCTCCGGAAGCCTAATCAGTCTCAGACGAGGTGGTCACAGACTTTCCAGAAAAAGATCTGTATCTGAATGATTTCGTTTGGGTCTCTGGACAATGGGGGTTACTAGGCATATGCGTTACGTTCTTGTCGGTAAGAATTGGTATGCTCTTGTTTTTCCTGCGTACCTCGGTGATTTGATTGCATCGTGACTGACATATTGGTTGTTTCCTTTGCTTCGTTTTGTGTAGGGTTCAACGCTCGCTTCTGGAGGAGATCTAATCGTTTTTCAGCCACGATCAGTGCAGTGAATAATTGCAGGCGAAGTCAAAAGGTTTTTGATCTCCTCGGCTACGTTCCCCTTTATCGCTATACTATCCCTCTTTGAGCTGTGCGCCAAGAGAATCCCGTCCTTCCACCCCTCCGCATCCGCGAACAGGCCTCTAGGCCAAGGAGCTCGCTCTCGGATGAGGTCAGTAATTTGTTTGAAGGAACCTCAGCTGAGTTTAGGAGGCTCGTGGAGGAAGTTAAAGGTGAGAGCTCGGGCTCCAGCAAATCGAGTTCATCCAGTTGGGATGTAGATTTGGGTGACGAAGGTGGGGATGACAAAGTTGAGGTTGAGGACGGCGAAGAAGTTGACCAGGTTCCCGGTGTAGCCCCTCCGATCCCAATTCCTGCCACCATTCCCCTTGCACAACTTCCATCCGCAGATCCCATAATCGTATCGAGCTCTGACTCCAACGCTGCTGACGACTTTGGCTTTGTCGAGGCCAAAGATGTTGTTGAGCACTCATTCGGCCAAAGTAGTAGTTCATCCTCCAGTGCAAAGAGGGAGGAAGAAGAAATGGCTCCCAAGGTGAGGGCCCTGGGAAGTGCACCGGCCGCAGGAGGTGAGTCCGTGAAGCTCCAGGACGTTCCGAATCCAGCTCTGCCGAGTCTGGCTGGAGATCAGTCCATTGCCCCATCTTCCCGATTGGGCAGCAAACGGAGGGGGAAGCAGCCGACCAAGGGGACTTCTCGTCAGAAGAATGGTAAGGGCACTGGTTCTGCGCTAGGTACCCCCGAGCTCTGGGCTCCTCAGTTTACCGCGGTCGAACTCGGCAAACACGTCACATCTGCCGAAACCACCAAAGACCACGAGACTTGCGTTGCCTTGGGGAATGCCGTTATGCTCCCACATGACGTTGTGGATCACGCTAGCGAAGACTTGGCAGAGTTCGGGGGCAAGTTGGTCATGATGGGAGCTCAGGTTTGTCATTTGTTTTGGCCTGACTTATTTTTTATGATTTCTTTGTGTCACTCAATAACTTTGTTCTTGCCATGTGACTTGCAGTTGTTCCAGTGGGTTGTGTCCACTTCTCTTCGTTTGAAGCAGCACGCCGCGGACCTGAAGAAGGCCAATTAGAAGGCCTGTGGCTTTGAAAAAGAGTTAAACAAACCAAGGCCGAACT
>BRYF01000010.1:16057500-16060000 GCA_030159135.1 Actinidia polygama
CCTTTAATTGCAACTCTTGGCAAAAACTTAATGTCAAACTCTCGGAGCTCCAAGGCCCATTTGAAAAGTCGGCCAGATAAATCTGCTTTCGACAAAACATTCTTGAGCGGAAACTCGGTGTATATTGCGATAGGATGTGCTTGAAAGTAATGCATGAGCTTCCGCGAAGTCAATACTAGTGCTAGTGCAAGCTTCTTTAGTGGCAAGTACCTTGTTTGGCAATCCGTTAGCATCTTGCTAGCGAAGTAGATCGGGCGTTGCTCTCCGCTTACCTCCTTTAACAAAACCGAGCTCATGGCATGTTCAGAGACGGCGAGATAAACATAGAGCAACTCTCCCTCATTCGGCGTGGAGAGAAGCGGTGGTTCGGTCAAGTACTTTTTGAATTGTTGGAGTGCCAGTTCACACCTCATCCCATGTAAATTTGGCATTCTTGCGAAGGAGATTAAAAAATGGGCGACATTTATTAGATGACTTACTGATGAATCGGTTAAGCGCCGCCGCCATCCCCGTCAATTTATGCACCTCCTTCGCATTCCGGGGGCTGACAAGGTCATTGATGGCTGCAATCTGTTCTGGGTTCGCTTTGATTCCCCGTCTCGTAACCAGGTGCCCCAGAAACTTCCCCGAGCGCACAACGAAGGCACATTTAGCTACGTTAAGCCTTAGCTTGTGTTGCTGGAGGATTACAAATATATCGATCAGGTCCCTGAGGTGATCGACCTCTTTTCTGCTTTTGACCACCATATTGTCAATGTACGCGTCCATGGTTCTCCCGAGGACGCGCTAAAACATCGTCGTGACCATTCTTTGATAGGTGGCGCCAGCGTTCTTAAGTCCGAAGGGCATAACTTTATAACAGAAGACACTCATGAGGGTGATGAATGCGGTTTTTTCTTGGTCTGGTTCGTGCAATGCGATCTGATGGTATCCTCGGTGTGCATCAAGAAAGCTCATTCGGGCGTGGCCTGAGGTGGAATCAACCAGTTGATCTATTTTTGGCAGTGGGAAGCAAACTTTCGGGCAAGCTCGGTTAAGACTTGTGTAATCGACGCAAACTTGCCATTTGCCTGTTTTCTTTTTTACCACGACCGTGTTGGACAGCCAACTCAGGTAACCGACTTCGACTATTGTGTCTGCCTCCCTGAACTTCTCCACTTCTTCTATCACTGTGTCGACATGCTCGGGTGCCGACCTCCTTCCTTTTTGTTTGACCGGTCGGGCATGCGGTTGGACTTTCAAATCGTGTTTGATGAAGGCGGGGTCAATCCAAGGCATCTCGTAAGGCATCCATGCAAAGACTTTGATGTTTGCTTTCAAGAGTTGAATGAGCTCGGTTTTCTCTCGTTCTCCCAAATTTGAGCCGATAAGGAAGAATCGATCCGAGCTTGGCTCATCCAACTTACAGCGCACCAAATCTTCAATGACCTTTGCCTCGGGATCCTGCCTCACGTCTTCCAACACTTTCATCTCTTCTTCGACCAACTGAACCTTCCTCATAGCTGCTTTGGTGGATAATGTTGCTAGGTAGCACTGTTTGGCAGTCACCTGGTCTCCATAAAGGGTCTCCTCGCCTCTGGACGTGAAAAATTTGATGACTTGGTGCAATGTGGAAGCTACTCCTTTCATCTTGTACAACCAATCTCTGCCAACGATAGCGTTATACGAAGATGGTATGTCTACCACTACAAACTCTGTCATCAACTCTTTTGGGATCCAGCTCGGATTTTGAGCCACGGTTCCCAAGGGCCAATGAGACTGAGCATTAAAACCGACTAGTGGAACTCGGGTAAGTTTTAAATCATTTTGAGAGAGTTTTAATCGTTTAAACAAGTCGTAATACATCACCTCAACCGAACTACCCGTGTCCACCAAGATTCTTTTGACGTCATAACGGTTGATTCTCAGCTGCACCGCCAATGGATCGGAGTGTGGATGCTGCACTCTTTCGAGATCGGCCTTTGAGAAGGTGATGCTATTTGGTTTGGTTTCTGCTTGCTTTGACGTCTTTGGCAGTGATTGAACCGAGAGCACCTCGTGCATCTGCCTTATCATGCGGATCTTGCTCTAGAGTCTACTTTCCAGACTTGGGTCGTTGGGCCTCCCAATCATGTGAATAGTGCCCAGAGGCAAATCCAAATCGTCCACGTCCATAGCCTTCTCATCGTCGCCCCCAACTCGGTCAAACCTCGGGTTGGGTTTGGCCTCGGTTGTTTCTACCCGTGTCTTCTCTTCATTGACGAACTCTTTAAGGTGTCCGTCTTGGATCAGCTGGTTTCGTCTTTTTGGATCTCCTCCCATTGGTTAGGGTTTCCTGAAGTACGGCTTGTTCCGGATCCTTGCAAGGAGTTTGTAGATCGGTTCTTTGAAGACGACGTTAATTTCCTACCTCGCCCTGTTCTCGAACAGACCCGAACCTTCCTTTCGCTTTTTGAACAGACCGTCTCCTCGGGCAGTTCCACCTGATGCCTTCACGGCCTGCCTAACGTCATCCTCCAAC
>BRYF01000010.1:16077500-16080000 GCA_030159135.1 Actinidia polygama
ATGATTTGAAGTGGACAATAAGAATTCATAAACGAACCACAAAAATTCATAAATTTATTAAACATACCAATAAAATTCATAACAAAACATCATATAACAAGTGTCATAGAAATTCATAATCAAACCCATACGATTCATAACTAAATCAATATGATTCATAAAGATAAGTTTAACTTTATATTCAAGTTATTATTATTAATGATTAATTTATTTAAGGATCCAGATTAAAAAAATTTCATCTAATGACTATTAAATGAGATGTACACTATATATTCCAAATGAAAGATGTGTACCAGAGCGTCTGACTTGAATATTTGATATGGTCAATGTACTTGGGCAATAAAGTAAAAAATTCTAAGACTGCATTTGGATCAACGATTTAATCATAAAAGAGAAAAAGAAAAAATTAAAAGATTCAACGAGAAAGGGAAAAGTTAGAGTTTCTTTGATTCTTGATCTCGTCAATGCGCAATATTCTAAGGTTATGTTTGAATCATCTAACTTTTTTTTTTTCCGTTGAATCTTCTAACTTTTTATTTTCTTTCTCTTTTCTCTCACCGAATTAAACCTTAATCCAAACATAACTAAAGGGTTCCTTCATATGGGTTAGAGAAACTTTTTAATGGAGCAGACTACAGAGTTAGCACATAACAATATTTTCTATTAAGTGAGGTTTTGACTTAATTTTTTTTAATTATATGACTGCTTTGGTTTTTGGTATATGCATTTTTTATTTTTCTTATTAATGTTTTGAATGATTAGTTTTTTCCCTCTTTCTCTCGTTATTGTTATACAATGTTGCTTTGGTAGGGTCACTCAATCATGGCAATTTACATAGCTCACTCAAAAAACAAAAAGAAAAAAATAAAACACTCTATAGATAAGCACGCGGCTCTATGAATGGAGAAATTTAATATGTTACAAGAAAAGAAGGATACTAAAACAATAAATTTAGGATACTAAAACAATATTTGGTCTAGATTTTTTAGCATGTTTTGTCTAAATAGCTCGATTTTTTTTTTTTTTGGCATGTTTGACCCAGTTTTCTTAGTTGAACAAATGATTTTTTAGCCTGATTTTATAGGGTCTGTTTGGCATAGTTTTTTTAGTAAACCTAGTAGCTATTAGTTAGTTTTAACTAATTAATGGTTAAAAACATAGATGATTTTTTCAACCATTCTAAACAAGAGAAATTAACTTTTTTATCTCACTTCCACATTTTAGCTAAAAGTAAAGGGAAAAAAATGAGATTTTTCGCTAGGCCAAACTGAGTTCGAATTTAGAACGTCGTATATAGTTCGGGCGTGGTTAAAGATTTTAAATATTTGCCCTTATAAACTGTTATTTTTTTTCCTTCAATACTAATATTTTAATAAATATTTATCAATATTATTGTCCAATATTAACCAATTGTACCATCAATCAATGCTAATACCATTATTGATACTTTGATTTAAGACACTGTTGTGGTTGACAACAACATTCATGGTTTTTGAGAACATTCATTGTGGTTGACAACAACATTCCAAGAAAGTTCTTGCATTGATATGCCAAAACTGTCCTCCACAAATTGGCCAGATTAATAATTATTATGTGAAACAAAAACTTGTCCCCACAATGAAAAAAATTGACTAGATGAACATGGGGAGAAACACCAGAAGGAAGAGCTCTTGTTGAATGGTTGTTTATGGTACCAAAGTTTAATAGCAGTGAGGAACAAGCTCACATATTTATGGGGTTAGCCCTAATTACAGTGACAAAAAAAATAAGAAATAAAACTACTTAGAGAATTTTTTTATTTCAAGACTATACAGGCTCATGAGGTCAAGTTTTGGGTTCTTAGGTCGCACAATAATCCAACGATCAAGCGCTTGAACTCTGATATAATCCGTAAACTAGACATTTAGAAATAACTCTCTCTGTCTCTCTCTCTCTCATGATCAACTTTATATGAGTGAGTCCAAAGGAGGGTTCTCATTATTGACAAACATTTCTTTTTACTTTGAAAATTTTCCATTTGTACAGGGTTTTAATCCACTACCCGACTGAATGGAGGCGTTTAAGTCATTTCTTATAATATTTTTATCTTTAATAAACTTTTTTATTTTTTTCTTCTCTATTTTTTTACTTTTTTTTGTCTTGACTTTAAGAAAGAAAAGTAAAGAACAAGTGAATCTAATTTGTAAAAAAGAAATACACTAAAGAAAAAAAGAGAGCCAAATAAAGGTTAGGAAATGTTTTTTTTTTTGTATAATGAATCCCTTTTAAAGCCCTTTTAAAGATATGATTTATTAAGTTTTGGTTTGAACCATTCCATTTTAGCAACTTGAAAAGGATGTTGAGAATTTAAGATGGAAGATATACATGGGGCAGGTTGGAATGGGTATCTATTTATCTGTCTGTCTTTCTATCTTTTGTGTTTCAACATTGAGTAGATTTGAGTATGGAGAGCAAAAATGCAAGTATGGGTAGTTCTGATCAATGTTTTGACAGCAAAAAT
>BRYF01000010.1:16192500-16200000 GCA_030159135.1 Actinidia polygama
CTCTATTATTATAAATAGGGCACATCATGGCTTCATTTCTGCATCCACAGCCTCTCCATCGCTCTGATTCAAATTCTCTCTCTAAATCAAGGGTGATGGTCTTCAAATTTAGGCCCCCCAAGCCTTCTTTTCATGGGGTGGTCCTACTTTGCGTCCATTTTTATTCCAAAAAGATCTGTAAGGTGGACCTTTTGTTCCCAAAAGGACTGTAATACGTAATTGCTCTTCTTCTCCATGGATTCGGTAGACTTTTCCATGGGTGTTGCATGTGCCCGGAGCTTTTCTCTAGCTCAGATTGGGCAGGTTGAAGAGAAAAAGCTGCTGCTACGACATCTGAGTCAATTGCGACGGGGGTAATATAAACTTTACCATTGCTCCCAAGCGCCTAGCTCAGATAGTTTTTTAATTGACTAGATGTGATCTTGGAGAGGACTTCTGGATCATATCCATTCTCTGGGTAAGTGCTCCGTAGTTCCTCTACCATATCTTAGTTGTCTCCTTGAATCTTTGGAGCTCGGTTGTGCACTTAGAATAGGCTTTTGTAGTGATAGATTGACTGAAACGAGGTCTCGTTGGTGTAACGGATGGGCTCAAGCGTTGTAATTGAAATTTTGTATTAATAAAATCTCCTTTCTTTTTACACCTTGTTTGCAATCTATATGCTTTTCTGTCTCTTCACGCCTTTGTATGTTTGTGTAGCTCGGCAAGTTTTTGCTTCCCATTATTTCGAATTGACTAAATATACTTTTTGTCAAAAAATTCAAGACAGAGCTCAGAACTCTCTATGAGCTCGGCTAACTCTTCTCTGGAATTTTTTCAAGTATATTTAGTTAACAATTGGACAGAGCTTAGAACTTTCTTCGATCTCGGCTAACTCTTCCTCGATCATAAAAAATTTGCTAAGTATACTTTTTAGCTAAACATTTCGGGATAAAGCTCGGTACTCTTTTCGAGCTTAGCTAACTCTTCCCTGAAATTTTTTCAAGTATATGTAGGCAAATAAATTGGACAGAGCTCGGCTAGCTCTTTCCCATTCGTAAGAATTTGATTAAGTGTACTTTCTTGCAAAAAAATTTCAAGAGATAAAGCTCGAAACTGGTTGCAATTCGGCTAACTATTCCCTGAAATTTTCCAAGTATATTTAGGAAATTAAATTGGATAGATCTCGGAGCATGCTTCGAGCTCGGCTAACTATTCCTCATTCGTAAGAATTTGACTAAATATACTTTCTTGCAAAAAAAAATTTTCAAGAGATAGAGCTCGGAACTGGTTGCAGTTCGGCTAACTCTTTCCTAAAATTTTTCCAAGTATATTTAGGAAAATGAATTGGACAGAGCTCAAAGCTCACTTGGAGCTCATCTAACTCTTCCTCATTCGTTCTTCCATCTTGTTTGAGTATCTTCATGCAATAATTCAAGGAGTATGAACAAGTGTACTGGTATAGATTTCAATTCGATAGAGAAGTTTACATTTTCACTAGTAATACTTTTTCAAGTTGTTGGAATTCCAAGGTCTCGGAACTTGTTTCCTTTCTAAGTCTTCGAGGTAGTAAGCGCCCTTGCCAACAAATTTGACTATCTTGTAGGGCCCTTCCCAATTTGGGCCGAGCTTCCCATCCGCGGGTCCTTAGTGTTTCCAACAACTTTCCTCAAAATAAGGTCGCCAACTAAGAACTCTCTGTGTTGGACCTTCTGATTATATGTCTTGGCTAACTGCTTCTGGAAGTCATCCATTCGTATGAATGCGTTTTCTCTTCTTTCATCAACGAGGTTGAGGTCGTAAGCCAAGACTTCATCATTGTAACTGGCATCATAAGCCTCGGTTTGTATTGTGGGCAAACTAGCCTCTAGCGGGATTACAACTTCAAAACCAAAAGCCAAAGAGTAAGGCGTTTTGTTCGTTGCTTTCCGCGGTGTGGTCCGATAGGCCCACAAAATGTTTGACAGTTCCTCGACCCATTTGCCCTTGGCCTTCTCATGCCTCACTTTGATCCCGTTCATGATGGTCTTGTTGGTGGCTTCAGCCTGTCCGTTGCATTGCGGGTAGCTCGCTCGTCGAGTTGTAAAACTCAATCTTTAGTTGCCCCAACAAGTCTTTAACTTTTTTTTCAGATGATCTGGGTTCCGTTATTCGATATTAATGCTCAAGGGATACCGAACCTTGAAAAAATATTTTTTCTGTTGAATCTCATATGTCCATCTCCCTGATTTAGGGCAGTGGTTCGACTTCCACCCATTTAGTGAAGTAGTCAGTTGCTGCTAACATAAATCTCTTGTTCCCCGAAGCTCGGGGCAAGACCCCCACGATGTCCATTCCCCATTGGGCAAAGAGCCATGGGCTAGTGAGATGGGTCAAGTCCCTTGCTGGCTGGTGAATCAAGGGGGAAAAGTGTTGGCACTTGGAACATTTGCGGACGTACACCTGGGCGTCTTTTTGCCTGTAAGGCCACCAATACCCCTGCGTGAAAACTCGGTGGGCCAATGATCTTCCCTCTAAATATAGTCCACACATTCCTTTGTG
The DNA here is from genome assembly GCA_030159135.1 of Actinidia polygama. Taxonomy (NCBI): domain Eukaryota; kingdom Viridiplantae; phylum Streptophyta; class Magnoliopsida; order Ericales; family Actinidiaceae; genus Actinidia; species Actinidia polygama. The sequence goes on from BRYF01000010.1 coordinate 16,195,021, forward strand.
GATTTCGAAAAGCACGTCTTCGACTTGGCTTGGGTGAATGCACAACAAGTAGGGACCCAAGTAAGATCTTTTGTACAAATCCCCAAACGGGGAGATCCAGAATCATGTTGCCTTCACCCTAATCTTGTGCGCTTCTCTCTTGTCTTCAAGCAGTTTGTCATGTTGTATGAAGTTTACAATTGGGTCCATCCAATTCAGGCCCAGCTCGGTGTTGACTAGAACAGATGCTTGCGGTGTTTCGAGACTGGGAGCCAAGATGACCTCAACTACAATGGTCTGTCCTGCTTTGCCTTCAAAAACTAATGCTAAGCCACCCAGTGCATCTGCATGTGAGTTCAGGTCCTTTCCCACTTGTTCGATCTTCATCCCTCTGAATTCGGTGAGAAGGTTCTTTGCCACAGCCAAGTACTTGCTTCCCCGAGCTTCAAATATTCCCGTGACTTGGTTAACGACTGATTTTGTATCACTAAATATATGGAGCTCGTGTAACTTTAACTTGCTAGTGGATCGAAGTTCCGCATTGAAGGCTTCGTACTCTGCTTCTTTGTTTGTTGCTAGGAGGTTCAATCTGAGGCATTATTCAAATACTGCTCCTTTTGGACTTTTCAAGACTATTCCCACGCCTACTCCCAAGTTGTTCCTGGCCTCATCAAAAAACATTTTTCAGGACCATACAATAGCAACCCCAAAATTGGCACCGTCTATGGAAAATCGATTATAGACATTCGCAAAGCCGTTTCTTGTGGTGTCGCAAAGCTCTAACTGTTCTGACAGACGTGAAACTCACACGAAGGCCCCTTATGCGCCTAAAACTCTTGGTCATAGAGCAGGTAAACTGTCGAAGGACGCGTAGAGAATGGCCAAGGCCCCCTCTGGGTAGAATCCGGCTCAATTGCTCCTCAGAGGGGCAGATAGCCGCGATATCACCATCAAACTCTTGCAAAGGCAACTAGCCGAACTCACACAATACGTTGTCGACAACAGAAGGATAAACCCAGCACAAGCGACAAAGGCTGGACCATTCGGTGTCAGAAATAAGGAACGGACCCTACCCCCGTGGGAAGTCCGAGACAAGCAAAACAAAACCCACATAAGCGTGGATAGCCAGACAAACAATAAGACTGTGGTGACTAGCAAGCAGAGAAGGTCGCCCGAGTAAACCAAATTCGGGGTGGATCTCCGGTCACACTCAATGCTAGACGAGGACAAGAAGAAGATTTGCGTGCCAAACTGGATGGATGTAGGGCGACAGCAATAAGTAGAGTTGCTCCCGCAGGCTCGGTGATCCGCACCGCTCGCGATGAGCAAAGAAAGGCTGCCCCCAAATACAACTCCATTCTCTCGATAAATCGAGGGGCTGGACCCACTGGAGAAGTTTACGCCACCAAGGTTCACTTTGTACGATGGAAAATCAGACCCGAGATGCCACGTGAGTCACGTCAGGAAGATGATGGCTCTTTGGAACCACATAGATGCCCTGATTTGTCGGGTATTCCGGTCAAGTCTGGGAGACCTCGGACTGAAGTGGTTTGACAAACTGCCTTCTGGGTCAATTGATAACTTCCATCAGTTGGTCGAGTCATTCGTAGTTATGTTCGTAATCAACACAAAAGTGCCGAAAGGCATAGGTTCTCTTTTGACGTTGAGGAAAGGAAAGAATGAAACCATTTGCAACTATAGTAACCGACATTGGGAAATGTATAATGAGATCGAAAAGTGCTCAAAGGAGTTGGCAGTAGCGAGTTACAAGCTCAGGCTGACTCCTGGGGAGCGGCTCTAGGAGAACTTGACGCTCAATCCCCCAATTGACCTCCGGCACCTCATGTCCCGGGTCGAAATATTCGCTCTGTTGGAGGACGATGTCAGGCAGGTAGAAGAGGCTGTTGGGATGTCTGCCTGTGGCGAGGGATCATTCAAAAAGCGGAAGGAAAACTCGATTGATTTCGGGAATCGAGCGAGGCAGGGGATCAACTTGGTGTTTAAAGAACCAATCTACAAGCTCCTCGTACGGATCCGGGATAAACTATACTACAAGAAACCCGAACCCATGAGAGGAGACTCCAAGAGACGCAACCAAAGACGGAAGTGTTCTTTCCATGAAGAAAGAGGACACATGACAGATAGTTGTCGGGCTCTTAAGATTTTCCTGGACGACTTAGTCCGAGACGGACACCTGAAGGAATTCGTTGACGAAGAAAAGACCTGGGCAGAAAAAATTGAGGCCCGACCGAACCCTAGGTTCGACCGAAATGATGACGAAGCATAAAAGACTACAGACAAGGATGAGGATTTGCCCCTGGGCACTATTCACATGATCGGAGGCCCACATCACCTAGATCTTGAGAATAGGATCCGGGGAGAGATCCGAATGGTGAAGCAAATGTACGAGGTTCTCTTAGTCCATTCACCTTCTAAGAAGCCGAGAACAGCAGCAACGGAGCCAGGGAGCATCACGTTCACTAAGGCCGACCTGGAAAGGGTACAACATCCGCATTCTGATCCGTTGGTTATTGAGAATAAACAACTACGATGTGAAAAGAATCTTGGTGGACACTGGGAGTTCGGTTGAGGTAATGTATTATGATTTTTTTTAAGAACTTAAACTCAACCAATCTGACTTAAAACTGGCCCAAACTACTCTGGTTGGATTCAACGCTCAGTCTCATTGACCCTTGGAAACGGTGACCGTCAAGGTCCAAGTCAGGTCCCAAGAGCTAGTGACAGAGTTCATTGGTGTAGACATCCCTTTCCCATATAATGCAATTATTGTCCTAGACTGGCTGCACAAGATGAAGGGGGTGGTCTCCACACTTCAGCAAGTCAATAAATTTGCCACCCCCGAGGGGAGGAGACCCTTCACAGAGACCAGGTAGCATTCAAACAGTGCTACCTCGCTACTATCACCACTAAGGCAGCCATGAAAGAGATGCAGTTGATCGTCGAAGAACAAGAAGTCCTGGAGGGTGTCGAGAGGGATCCCAAGGCTAAGGTCGTGGAAGACTTGATACGCTATGAGCTGGATGCGCCAAGCTCGAATCGTTTCTTTCTCACGAGAGCAAATATCGAGCTCATCCAATTCCTTAAAGCCAATATCAAGGTCTTCACATGGACACCATACTAGATGTCTAGAATCGATCCCAACTTCATCAAGCACGAGCTAAATGTACTGCCTTACGCCCGACTGGTTAAAAAGCGAGAAAGGAGATCCGCGGCCGAGCACGTGGATGCAGTTATCGAAAAAGTGGAGAAGCTGAAAAAGGCAAGTGCGATAACCGAGGTCCTATAACCGAGATGATTGTCAAATATAGTTGTTGTGAAGAAGAAGACAAGAAAGTGGAGAGTGTGTATGGACTTTACGAGTCTCAACTGAGCCTGTCCTAAAGACTCTTTTCCGTTGCCGAAGATCGATCAACTAGTGGACTCTACCTCGGGTCATGCTTGAATGAGTTTCTTAGATGCATACGAGATTACCATCATATAGCAATGCATGAGCCCGACTAGGAGAAGACTGCATTCATCACCCCACGAGGCGTATTCTGTTATAAGGTCATGCCTTTTTTTCTCTGAAAAACGCTAGAGCCACAAATCAGAGGATGATCACAAAAATGTTTGAGACAATCTTGGGTAAAACCATGGACGTTGGCATCGATGATATGGTGGTCAAGAGCAAAGAAGAATCAGATCACATTAACCTGACCGAAGGATTCGTGGCACTCAAAAAACATAAACTAAGATTGAACACAGCAAAGTGTGCCTTCGGAGTAAGCTCCAATAAATATTTTGGCACTTGGTGACGAGGCGAGGAATCAAAGCAAACCTAAAACAAATCACAACGATCAACGATCTTGTCAGCCCAAGAACTACGAAGGAGGTCCAAAAACTAACCGGGATGGCAGCGGCATTAAATAGATTTATCAATAAGTCTTCGGATAAATGTCGTCCAATTTTTAAACTCCTTCGTAAAAATGTAAAGTTTTTATGGAATGAGGAATGCGAACTCGCATTCCAACAATTCAAAAAAATACTTAACCGAACCGCCATTTCTTTCCACTCTGGATGAGGGAAAGTTGCTTATGTTTACCTCGCCGTCTCCAAACACGCCATTAGCTCGGTGCTGTTAAGGGGAGGTTAATGGAGAATAGTGTCCGATCTACTTTGTTAGCAAGACGTTCATTGGCTGCCAAACAAGATACTTGCCATTGGAGAAGCCATATTGGCATTGGTATTAACTTTGCAGAAATTAATGCACTATCGGACAATCTGATATAAAATTTTTGCCAAGGGCGGCGATTAAAGGGCAGGTTCTTGTCGATTTCATAGCAGAGTTCTCGCCCTAAGCTATGAGTCCAGAACAAGGTTGCCTTGTGTCTGCACACAATGGGGAGGAGTGCTCAAGGGCGGGATCTTCCGAAATCCAATCTAAATCTAGGGGATCAGAGGTTATTCAAGAACCACCCCCGACTTACGAAGCGATTGCCGTTAGTGAGATGACTGAGGATCTAGAAGTTATAGCAGAATCACCTCAGATCGATCCCACACATACACGGCAGTCACAGTCACATACACATGAAAAACAAATCCATGATGAAAAAAAGTAATCATGGACAAAGCTCAATGGCATGAGTATGCATACACATAACGCAAGGAACACTAGCTTTTGTTTCCATTTTCCAACTGTTTTGTTAAAGTTATTCTCTCAATCACATCTCTAGATTCAGATGGTTTCTTCCAATCTAAAGAAACTGGGTTCTTTGTACCGGTCTGTTGTAGAAAATGAGATCGATTTATGTATGAAAACAACAAAGAATGGAAAAAAACTATCGCACAAAGAAACAAAATACGAAGATTTAAGTTGTTCAGAAGTGTGCCTATAGCAAATATTAAGAAGAAATTCACTATATATAATAAAGATTACAATCTTTCTATTTCTTAACTCTCTCTATGTGACACAACTGTACTCTATTACCCAAATTCTAATCC
>BRYF01000010.1:16262500-16265000 GCA_030159135.1 Actinidia polygama
CCATAGTGATCTTATAATCTTTTGAGTCTAAGGTTCCTAGAGAGGTAAGAATTATGATAGAAACATTTCAAATCCAGAATCCACTCGTTAGAATTATTAGTGGATGATGAAATAGTCAAAATCTTCATCTTTATTCTGTGCCACATTTACTTTTGGTTCTTTTTTTTCTTTGTTTGGACAATTATACCTCCAATAACCTTTCTGATGACAATAGGCACACTCATCTTTTGCAAGCTGTCATCTATCAAATGATTTTTCTCTTGATTTTGAGCGAGACTTCCATCTTTCTCTAGATTTTCGAGTACTAGTCCTCCTCCTTGCTGTAAATGCATGTGAACTTGATTCCCGGTGAGCGTACTCATCTTTCTTTCGTACCTCATTATTCATCGAGGCTTTAAAAAAAATTTAATTTAATTTAATTTTTACCATACAGCAAGGTGGTTGTCATATGCTCATAAATTTCATGCAAGGAACTTAACAACAAAAGAGCCTTATATTTATCATCAATTTCAACATTCAAATTTTGTAGATCAGCTAAATTTTATTAAAACTATTCAGATGCTCATTCATTGACATACCTTGTACTTGTACTTGTTCTTGAGTCTGTCCCATAACTCCTTTGTTGAGGTCTCCTTCATAACAAAGTACTTCTAGTTTTTGGCAAAATAAAGTCTGATAGTACCACAAGCTTGACAATTTGGCTTCACCCAATCCTTTTCTAACATGTCATCTGGCTTAGCCTCTAGAGTAATATCCAAGTCCAGTTGAATTAGGAGATCCAAAATTTTGCATTGCCACATACTGAAATTATTTATCCCATCAAATTTTTTAACTTTAAATTTGGTATTGGACATCATAGTTCTATGCCCAAAGCTATTAAAAGTGCTAGTGGTTTTTTCTTCTTCCATCTAAAAAATTTTAACTCCACCCAAACTAATATATAAAATTCAAATATGCAAATTCTGACCACACAGATGAGTTCGGAATGCAGAAAATATTTAAGGAGGGCTATATTAAAAAAATCAAAAACTTCTAGGGCCTAATTGTCAAAATCAAAATTCCTAAGGACCAAACTATATTTTTCAGTAACTCCAGGGATAAAAATATAATTTTTAGAAACAACATGAACCATACTTCAATATTCAATAATTTTAGCAACCAAAATATAATTCTTAGAAACTACAAGGACTATATTATAATTTTCTGAACTTCAGGGATTGAAATATAAGATATTCAAAACTTTAAAATATTAATTTACCAGACAGAGGGAATATTCATGGAATACTCCATTGCTGATAGAGCGCTGATCGGATGTTGACAGAGCACCAACATGGCACTGACTGAATGATGACTCGGGGTTGACTGATCACTACCTGGATGGGCGCATTGATTGTAGGCGCGCGTGTGGTGCGTGAGGGCGCGTGGGGACTGGTCCTTACGCTCGGGGTAGAGATACGGCGCGTAGGGCAAGTGGATCTGATGCACTGACAGTCAGGTGGCTCGTGGAGGCGCATGCGGGCAGCAAGTGGATCTAATGCGTCGATAATCAGGTATTGCGTGAAAGCGCGTGCGGTGTTGGATTGTGACTATGTTGACTTCAGGGGCTTCGTCCCCAGAAGACGAACAAGGTGATGCTATCAGAAATTGATTTAGAGCACTTTTATAGAGGTTCGAAACTCGATTTGGGCTCTGATACCAATTTTTGTGCCCTAAATCAAATCACACTCGTCACACACACACATAGATTACATACGCACACAAACATAATGATTTACGAGATTCGGCAAAATTGCCTACATTCTCGGGTGGCAACGTTTTACTATTATGAAGAAATAGATACAACACTCAATTTTTCTCTCCCAACCAAAAATACAAAGTTTAAGAGAGAAGAAAACAAGACAGATTTTATATTCTATGATTATGACATTATAATCTTATATCTGGGACTTTCAGTTCTTCTTATAGGCTGAGTATTTGAATTCAAATTCAACTATGACTTTGAATTTAAATCCAAAGAATTTTTTGAAACAAATTCAAAAAAGAGTTTGAAACCAATTCCAACACATAAAATATAACAAATGCCTGACACCATTTTAAAATAGATAAAAACAGAAACGGTAACAAATGCTTGCAATGTGACATCAAATGATATGGGCAAAAGTAATTCAAATTGCATGTAAATCAATTTTTTTGAGGATATTATTTATTTTTATAAAAATCAAAGCCAACAACTACATTCATATTCCATCACATTGGGGCCATAGCTTTGAGAGGTAGATTTAAATTGTGGATGATTGAAAAATATTTTTTGAGTGTTTGTCAAAATTTTTAAAAATCTAAAAATAATTTTAAGGTGATTTTAGAAAGCTGAAAAGAGAGGTTATAAGCTGGTTTGGAGATGCTTTGGAAGAGATTATGAGGTAATTGAAATACATAAAGGCCAAAATATCCTTACTAACTTGGATTTATTGCGACTATCCCCCTTAATAAATACAAAATT
>BRYF01000010.1:16375000-16377500 GCA_030159135.1 Actinidia polygama
GACAATTGGCGGGTAGGGGGTGTTAGTGGTGAGGGTCGGAGTGGTGGTGGTAGTGATAGCAGAATTAAGAAATTAAAAACTAACATTTTTTTCTCAATTGGGCTGTTTCTTAGTGGCGAAGGCATTGAAATTGAGAAACTTTTAAAAACTACAAAACTTATCATTTTTGCAGTGATGGTATTAGTGGAAGTAGCGGCAGGCGCACAATCGTAGTGGTGGTGGTAAGGTGGTGTGGGTGATGAGGTAAAAGTGTTGGTTGGGGGATGTGTGTGTGTGAATGTTGTGGTGTTGATTGTGAGATGGTGATGCTACAGCAAGGAGGTGTCGGGGGGTGGCAACAACGATGATGGTAGCAACAAAGAGATGGAGGCGCTAGTGTCCACTTGATTAGTAAAAATATGTGGGACTCACTTCTTTTAATAGGATCCACTCCACTATTTCGGGTGGGCTCCGTGTGTTTTATGTTGTTAGCTGAATGAACATAATACACTCTGCTAGTAATGGGGTCCAATGGTGGTTGTGAGGAGGTAGTGGTGGTGTTGAGGGTGCAGTGGTGTTAAAGAGGTCGTAATAAAAGTAGTGATAGGAAGGTTGTGAGTGGTAGAGGTGAGTTGAAAATGGTGGTGCCGGTGACGGATTGGTGACGGTGGGTGGTGGCGAGATGGAAGTGATGGTTGTGATGTGGTGAAGTATTGGTGGTGGCTGGTGAAGTATTAGAGGTTGTGGCACTTATTTATGGTTGCATCCCACACATAGAATAATTAATCAACAAATTCCTTGGTTCAAGTAAGATTACATAATTATCTACCATTCACCCACCCACTCACTAAGATTTGCTTAAGAAATAAGATAAGTGATAAGAACATGGAGTGCTATTATAAATACTCCAAAAGATCCCTAGCTAATTCGTTATATAGGGATGATGCATCGCTCATTTTCGTATTTTTGTATTAAAAACTTTAAAATGTTATAATTTTTGTTTTACAAAATCATTTTTAATAAAAATTATATTTTTAGAATATTTTCAATTGGATCTATCAAAAACGATCCATATCGATTATGAAATTGTGAAAAGATAAAAAATGAATTTTTTCCCTAAACTTTATCAGTGATAAATTTATTAGTCATATAAATATTAGTGTTTTTATGAATTATTTCCTGGTAGGTCATTAGAATATTAATGGCCATAAAATATAAAAGTGATAAATTTATTAGTCATATAAATATTAGTGTTTTGTATTTTTGTAGTACTATTTATATGTCTGAATAAAATCTAGGAATTAACAGCGATAAATTTATCAATCATCTATTTATGGAATTTTTGTATTTTAGTGAATATAATGCAAAAAATAATGTTTAGGTTCTAGGATCTAAGTCTATGTTTGAGATAAGTTTTTTCTAATTTTTTGTTGGTCTAGTTTTCGTCTTTTGCAGTCTTTCATAAACTTTTTTACTGTTTAATCAAAATTTTATATTTTTTCGGTTCCTCTTAACCAGAGGAATTCAAAAATATAAATTTCTTTACCTAATTTGTAAATAAACTCGCTGAAGACGAAAAAAACTACGTTTGAAAAAAACTATTTTTGATAAAAGTATTTTTTTCGTCTTCGTAAGCCTTTTTACAAATTAGATAAAAAAAGTTTTATACTTTTGACCTCCTTTCATTAAGAAAAATAAAAAATATATAAAGTTTAAATTAAATGATAATTTTTTATTAAAAATGAAAAACTTTGAAAAGCAAAATAATTAAAAATACCGATCCAAACAGGGCCTATATGCGTGTGCTTTTGTCAGAGCGAGAGACGGTGGGAGGGGGTCCGGAGAGGGAGGAAGTGATCTACCAAGAGAGAGAGAGAGAGGGGTCCCATTAGTGACAGACAGAGAGTGGGGGAGGGGTCCAGAGAAAAGGGTCCATGCGGTGAGGGCATAGTTATTAGAACCGAATCGAAAATTGAACCGGTCAAGGTATCGGTTCAATGGTTCACTGGTTCAACCGATTATATAATAAATAAATAATAATAAAAATAATTATTGAAAAATTATAAATGGACTAAAAGATACTATTTTTTAATACAATAATTCAATATAAGGGAAAATACTAAATATCCATAAAAAAATTACAAAAATATATAATTATAAAAATATTCAAGATGATTTTTTTCTTTTTAATTTAATATTTTTAAACTATTACTTATTGATATTTTTAAATTGAAAAAAAATATAAAACTTGTCAATAATATGTATTATTAAGATAATAAGGTGCATTATTTGTATGACCTTTTATTTTTTTATTTTTTCTTCCTATACCCTTCTATTTTTTATCTTTATTTTTTAATTTAGTTTATATTTTTACATAAAATTAATTTTTGATAATACGTATCTCGATATATTTAATTATAATATAATATAATAAATATATAAAGATGAGATAACAAATATAAGAAAGAAAGAAACATGTGTTATTTAATTGGTTTTTTTTTCTTTTCTTTTTCACTTCTCT
>BRYF01000010.1:16410000-16422500 GCA_030159135.1 Actinidia polygama
TAACTTGACTTGAAAAGCAACAGAGTTTGAATATTTTTTTTCGCTTAGAAAAAGTAAAAGAAAAAGAAAAAAATTTAGTTTTTTATAAATTTGAACAAGAATTTTACTTTTTCAGATTTCTCTCATAAGGATAAATCAAAAAATATATATATTTTGATAAAATAATCAAAAATATTTATTAATGACAAAAAAACTCGAAAACCAAAACAATTAAAAAAATCTCAAAAAAGCTAAGGGCCTAAGAATTTCAATTTTTGTTTTGAATTTGGAAACTGCATAGGATTCATAGGCTTGTTAGAAAGCATTGAAGTAGGGATAACAATTTTTCCCGCCCCGCTCCACTCCCCGCCCTGATCTGAGTGAATTTCTTGAGATTTTTGGGGATTCGGGGCGGGGATCGGGATTTAAAAAAAAATAAGGATGGGGCGAGGACGGTTTTATATATCCCCGCCCCGATTCCCAAAATTGTTAAAAGTAAAAGTAAAAGGTACATAATGATAATATAATTAAAGTGAAGGGGGTGCAAAGTGAAATTAACCTCTAAAGAGTAAAGATGGGCCTGTGGCCAGGCCCACTTCTTTATTTGTGGACCACAAACTCTAAACCTAAACCCCCAATTCCCCATTTTAAGTGAAGAAAAAGCATAAATCAAAGAATCAAACACAAAAACTATGGCCGCGAGACACTCCACGAGACCACTGACCTCATCGTCGACGACGGAGGCGACGTCACCCTCATCCATGTGGGGTCTCTCTCTCTCCTCGGGCGAAGAGGCGAACACCAACAACAGAAAAGGATCCATCGAATGAGGGGTTTTCTTTTTCTTTCAATCTCTATATTGTATGTTGTTTTCTTCTTCTTTCAATCTCTATATTGTATGTTTCGCACCATTTTTAACCCTTTTTTTTGTTTTTCTACATCAATTTAGGTTTTTTTATACATTTTATTGCTCGTATCATCTGATTCTTCAGCATATGAGGTCGATCTCGTCAAATTAAACTCGATACTGAAACCATAGAAATCAAACTCCTATTTTTTTTCTGGTTCGAATTCGGGGCGGTGATCCCCGGTCCTCGTTAGGGGTGGGGCCCGTTAGGAGTGGGGACGGGGGTATAATAAAATCCCCGCTGGGGATCGGGGCAGGAATCGGAGATTAAAAAAAATTCTGGAATCAGGGATGGGGATACCAACTTCTGGACCCGCCCCTCACCTCATTGCCATCCTTGCATTGAAGTACAAAGGAATGTGCTTATACTAGAAAAACCCAGGCTCCATTGTTTGGGCCTGGACTTGGCCCAGATAAGTTGGGCTTATACTAGGCCAAACGAGGTTCAAACGGACTATGTTTGGGCTGGGAGTTAGCCCAGTTAAATACTGTCACATATTATTCATTGATTCCTATTAAATTGTTCTCTCCAAATTATTATGAGATACCCAAAACTTTAGAACCACTTAAATAATTAAATTGAGTTATTGGAAAAATCCTTGAAATTTTTTATTTTTTTTTATTTTCTTAATATGTTAAATGCATTTTATAAAGTGAGCCTCAAACTCAAATCTAAACATTATAACTGGATAGCCCTAAGATTTAAATAGATTTTCTGATAATCCACAATATCAAATGAATGAAATATACATTTGCAAGGCAAAATCATGGGAACAAGTATTGGGTTACGCGGAAAAACCCTAAACTAGACCGATATATCGAGATATAGACTTGTGTAAATCATGTTTTAATCTAGGCTATATTTGGAAGGCAAAAATCCTAAAGGGAAACAAGGATGTAGTTTCAAATCTTTTGATTCGTATGTTTGGACTGGACTTAAAAGAGAAAATTGATTTAGGATTATCACGGAGAATCACATTTTCTCATGCTGTGTTTTGATCTCGAATTTAGTAAGAAAAAAATAGACTTATCGTTCAGAGATAATTAAATCATTTATATTTTCTATTTTTATTTTATTCACCAAATCTTTATCCAAACACAACCTCACATAGTGAGAATCTAATCCCAACTCTCTCCCTTTGCAATATTAGATTTAAGTTCCATCTATAAGGAAAAAAAAAATACTGAACTTTACTTGATTACTAAAAAAAAGAATGTGTTTGGTTCAACTTTTATTGATGGTGATTGGGCCCGAGAATAGTAAATATCGTATGTAATCAAAATTTGGAGTGCGAACATAAATTCTCTAAATTTTAGTCTATTTAAATTTTTTATCAAGGTTCTATAGTTTTTACTGTCTTAAATGATAATTTTCGTACTCTATTTTTTAAATAAAAATGTAATGTATTATGTGTTGTGGTAAAATCTGGGGCGAGCAACCAACAATTAAGTTGCTCTGGATGGCTAGGCGGTAACCTTGGAAAAGACTTGGGCAACCTGCGCAGCAGTGAACAAATGTTACCGGCGGGGGCGAGGCCGCTCAAAACCCCTCTGGCGTGCGAATCAGACCAAGGCGATCAAAAGCTAAGCAATGAACAAGCAGAGTTATCAGTCTGTGCCAGAGTTAAAATTGTGTACCTTTTTATAATGGGGGAGCGGCCTTTATATAGATGGAGAGTGAAGAGCCGTGTAATAAAACTGCGGCATGATACTTGGACGGCTAAGTGTGGCAATATATCCCGGAGATATAGAAGATTTAATAGGGAGATCTGCCATCTGGAGGGCATCCCGCAATTTGTGGTTGTCGTGATGGAAAGAAACTCTTCCGGAGGTAGTTTCCCAGTGGAGATAGAATCCTTGAGGAGATAGAGTCCGTGTGGAGATGGTCTGTTGTCTGGCGATATTAATTACCTCGCTTGGTGGCGACCTGGAGATGAGCTCACTCTTACATTTTGTCGGTGTAATTGCGTGCCGGTCACATGATGGGCGATCAAGATTGCCTAAAGTCCGGCGAGATGAATGCTGAGGCGATGTACTCAACTTAGTGAATATTTTACCTCATATCAGTAGCCCCCCTACTCGAGATGCTGAGATGGATCTCGGGATCTACGAGTAATTGAGAAGTAATAGCTTTATAGCAGTGCAATAATGGCGTGTTTTTAGAGGTGGACACGTGGAGGGAGGCATTAAATGCGGATATGATGGCGTGAGTAAAACGACGGCGCATTAATGAGACTTTTGGCGACAAAGGGGGTTATGGGCTCAGAATTCAAAACGCCGGGTGATCTGAGGCGTTGGAGCAAATGAATCTCATCCCCTGGTATCCCCTATATATATAGAGACCCATCCACTCATTTGTACTTTTTCGTCTGTGCTACCAAACTGTTGCTTTCGTTCCAATTTCCTCTTCACCCTTACTCGTGATCGCCTACTCGCCCGCCCTTTAGCTCAATAAGTATATTCTTCCACCCCTCTTTTTAACTATTGTAGTAGTTTATGTCCCGTAGGCCTGACATAGTTAATTCTAACGACTTAGACCCTTTGCCTTCCTGGATTTTTGACCACTTAGGGGAAAGATCATCGTTTATGACCAACGACGTAAATCAGTTTCCCTCATCACCTATGGAGGATCCACCAACCTCTGGGGTTAACCCCTAATCGCCATCCATCCTTCTATGGAGAAGGAAATCAACATAATGACCATAAATGAACTGAACCTTCTTAGGGTGACCTATTCTTTTCCGGTGGGTGTGCAAATTCGCCTCCCCGAGGAGGGCGAAACCATAGTTTCAACTCGTCCAGGCGAAGTGGTCTTTTACGAGGCCGCCTTTCCCGCAGGCCTCCGCTTTCCCATTCACCCTACTATTAGGCTGATTCTTCAATTTTACAACATATGCCCCGCCTAACTTGTTCCCAACACGTGGCGAGTATATAAATACGACCTGTCTCTGTTCGAGTTCAGGAATCTATTTAGCCTCAATAGTAACCCTAAGCCAAACTAAGGCTGACTGTATTCAAGGCGAGGTACAAGAAAACCTTACTCGGAGAATACCCCAACAACGTCAAGGGGTGGAAGAGCAAATTCTTTTTTGTTTCTGGAGACGAATGGGAGCTTCCAGGCGACTCATCTTGGGAAGGTATCCCGAGGGTACTGAGGTCATGGGGCATTCCAGGTCGGTTTCACATTTAACTAGTTTTGTTTTCCTTAAATTTGCTCGGAGAGTTTTATCATTCAACTTTATTTTCTAGATAAGAACTGCAATGATCCGCCTAGGTTGTACGAAGACGAACCTCAACTTTTTGAGATAATTTTTAGCTCGGTTGAGAGTCAATGAAGATATTCAGTTCCAGTGCTTTTGGAGTCGAAGTCTTTTCGCCGAGTTTTCGTTTCTCTTGGGTCCATGGCCTCCAGGACTCAGGGCGAGGAACGCCCCGAAGGCCAGTGGGAGGAAGATCGCCCAGCCTGGGCATTATCCTCGGTCCTAAGGCTTCCATCCTCTACAGTCCCTCCATAGCCGAGAAGAACTTCGGGGGGCGATTCCTCCGGCCGACCAAGAGAAGGTGAGGCAAATGTCTTTGGATCAGATGGCCACAAAATTCTTCCACCATCTCGAGCAGGTACTACCTCGGTTTTGCACCTTTTCTTTCCTAATGTTCCCCATTCAAGGTGTTCTAAAAAAGAATATTTATAATAGGATTTTGTTCTAGGATCTTCCCTGGCCGTGCGGGACAGGGATTCTGTAGAGGAGGTGTCTCTTCAACAAGCGTGTGCAGCTTTACTAGAAAGCGAAGTTTCTCGCCTTCAAAAATTTTTCGGTGACCTGTAACAACAATTGGCCGAGGCCCATGCTCGGGAACAGCAGGTTGACGACGAGCTTGTTGAGATGAAGGTCGACTAGGACTCCCTAGTTGTCAAGTTGGAAAGGTCAAGCGAGCTGGTGGTGGAGCAACAAAACGCGATGGACAAAGCTCAATCGTCTGCCGTGTAAGAATTCAACTCCTCGTCAGATTTTCTAGAAGTGGTCGAAAACACTGCCTCCAAGTACTTCGGCGAAGGATTTGACTTTTGTAAACGGAAGCTTCGCCACCATCATCCTGATCTTTCAATTAATTTGGAGGACATGCATCTGGATCTCGACCTGTTAGCCGAGGAAGATGAGGCCGCCGAAGGGGAGAAGAAGGGCGAGGATGAGGGAATGAAAGGCACTAGCTCTCCCCCGTCCTGAGTATTTATAAAATTTTTATTTTTATTGTAATTGGCGATCTGCCATCCTTGTAATCCCCTTAATATCAATGAATGATAGTTTTTCAATATTGATATTTTTCTTATGAATATAATTTGGGCAAGTATTGCATTTTGTTCCGCATCTTACATTGGCGATCATAAACTCGAGATGGTGAGGCGAACTTTTTCGTACAGGCGCAAACACCAACTTGATTAATTTTTTTGTACGCTTTTAGTAGTAGCGATGCAAAGTTCTGTCATCGTGAAACTAATGAGATGTAATAACTTTGGCGATCACAACTGAAATGGCGAAGTGGTTAATAGGCGATCAAACATTAAGTGTCTGTTTTGGCGATATTTTTAAGAGCACCAAGGCATTACCGCATTGCAATGGATAGGCACTCAACATTGGCGATATTCACGATGGCGATCAAGACCCCTTATCATATCGTAATGAATAGGCGTACTCGATATTGGCGACATTCACGATGGCGATCAAGACTCCTCATCATATCGTAATGAATGGGCGTTCTTGATAATGGTGACATCCACGTTGGTGATGCGGCGGTAACACTATCACTTGGCGACATAATATGGTGAAATAAAAATAATTTTATTAAAATTGGAGGTTTATTACAAGAAATCCGAGGAAAACACCATGGCGACCATAAGATTTACTGGTAGTATTTCTTCAAGAGCTCAGCATTTCAACAGTGAGGGGGTGTCTTCCCGTTTATTTCTTCAAGTGGTCAGGATACCTTGACAATTTTGTAAGGGCCTTCCCATGTTGGTCCGAGCTTCCCTGCATTTAGTACTTGGGTGGATAGTGTAACCTTTCTTAGGACTAAATCGCTTGATAGAAAAGATTTGTGCTTAACCCTCTAGCTATAGTATTTGGCGACTTGGTGTTTGTAAGCTGCTTGGCGTACTTCAACCTTTACCCTCCTTTCATCAATGAGATCGAGATTGAGTCTCAGCTTGGTTTCGTTGTTCTCCCTATTGAAATTTGAGATTCTGAAGCTTGGCATTCCGATCTCGACAAGTATAACTGATTCTGTTCCATAGACCATAGAGTAAGGTGTCTCGCCCGTTGGGATCCTGGTCGTCGTGTGATATGCCCAAATTATGCTCAGCAAGTCTTCTATCCATTCCCCTTTGGATTTTTCTAACCTTGTTTTCAAGTTTCTTAGGATGGTTCTATTAATAACCTCTACCTGGCCGTTTGCTTGGGGATGCCCAGACGAGGAGAAATGGAGCGAGATGGCGAGATTCGAGCAAAACTGTTTGAACATGTCGTTTTTGAATTGCTTGGCGTTGTCTGAGATGAGAACTTTTAGAATTCCAAACTGGCATATGATGTCCTTCCATATGAAATTCCTCGTGTTTTTCTCCGTGATCTTGGCGATAGGTTCTGCCTCTATCCACTTGGTGAAATAATCGACGACGACGATCAAGAACTTTCTTTGCAACGGAGCTTGGAGCAATGGCCCGAGTATGTCAACTCCCCATTGGGAGAATGGCCATGGACTGGTTATCGGTACCATCTCAGTATGAGGGAGGTGACTTACGGGGGCAAATCTCTAGAACTTGTCACACTTCTTTGTATATGTCGCCGCATCATACTCCATCTTAGGCCAAAAGTAGCCTTGTCTAATTGCTTTTCTTACAAGCGATCTTGTCCAAGAATGATTTCCACAGATACCTTCATGAATTTTCCTCATGACGTAATCTGCCTCTTCAGGCCGGAGACATCTTAGGAGAGGACCAAAAAAAGGACCTCTTGTATAAGATTCCATTGAGATTGCAAAATTTGGATGACCTGTACTGGATCTGGCGATCTTGTAACTTGTCTCGTGGTAACATTCCCGTTTGGAGATATGTAATGATGTCATCCATCTATGTTGATCTGAAGTCTGTTGGATAGATTGATTTGGCGACCTCAATACTCGGGTTGGCTAAGAATTCCAGGGGTATGTTCCTTTCTGAGATGAAGTTAAAGGCTGAGGCAAGGTTAGCCAAAACATCGGTTTTCTTATTGTCTTCTCTTGGGATTTGGCAAATTTTAAAATTTTTTATTTTCCCCGACATGGCTTTCACCTTATCTAGATAGGCCATCATTCTTATATCCTTGGCGAGGTAGTCTCCTTGGACTTGGTTTACCACCAATTGAAAATCACTAAAGACGTCTAGAGAATTCACTCCCAAATCAGTTGCAACTCTGAGTCTGATGAGAAGAGCTTCATACTCAGCTTCATTATTGGTGGCGCTAAACCCTAGACGGATGGCATATTCCATGTGCTCGCCCGAGGGAGTTTTCAGGACAAGTCTCGCACCACATCCGTGCTGATTCGACGATCTGTCCCCAAACAGTTTTCATTTTGCGAAGTCTTCATCTGGGTTCTGTTGTTCGGTGGTCTCCACCTCGGGGACATTCTCGGGTTCCTAGGCGATGTTATATGTGAATTCATCAATAAAATTTGCTAAGGCTTGGCCTTTGATCGCCATTCTTGGTTTATAATTAATGTGGAATTCACTGAGCTCGATGGACCATTTGAGGAGTCTTCTTGAGGTTTTAGGTCGTTGGAGAATTTGTTTGAGTGGTTGATCAGTTATCACAGCAATCAGATGTGCTTGGAAATAGTGGGGAAGTTTCCTTGCAGCGATAAGGAGGGCGTAGGTGAGCTTCTCGATTTTTAGATATCTGGTCTCGGCCCCCATTAGGACTTTGCTGACATAATATATCAGTTTCTGAACCCTGTCTTCTTCTCGGATTAGTACGACACTTACTGCTATTGGTGAGATGTAGAGATATACAAATAATTCCTCGCCCATGATCGGAACGGTAAGTAATGGTGGCGAGCCAAGATACTCCTTAAGCTGTTAAAATGATGTCTCCGATCTTTCGTTCCACTGGAAGGTTTGATTTTTTATCAGGATATGAATGAATGGGAGACACTTGTCCACTGATTTGGAGACGAATCTATTAAGGCGGAAACTCGCTCGATCAATTGTTGCACCTCGTGGATATTTCTGGGCGAACTCATGTTAAGAAAGGCCTGAATCTGATCTGAATTTGCCTCAATTCCGCGTTTGGTGATTAAAAATCCAAGGAATTTGCCAGATGATACTCCGAAAATACACTTGGAAGGATTCAACATCATCTGGTGTTTTCGTAGGACGGCAAATGCTTCCTTCAGATGGGCAATGTGGTCAGCCGCTTTGATGCTTTTGATTAGCATGTCGTCAATATATACCTCCATTGTTTTTCTAATCAGTTCCTTGAACATTTTATTGAATCTTTGGTACGTCGCCCCAATATTTTTTAATTCGAACGGCATGACCTTGTAGCAATACAATCCTTGTTCAGTAATGAAAGAATTCTTTTTCACATCGGGAGGGAACATTCTAATCTGGTGATAACCGGAGAAGGCGTCCATAAAATTTAAGAGCTCATGTTTGGACGTAGCATCAACTATCAGGTCAATTGTTTTGCAAAGAAAAACTGTCTTTTAGGCACGCCTTGTTGAGGTTGGTGAAGTCAACGCATACTCTCCATTTCTCCCCTTTCTTAGGGGTTACGACAACATTGGCGAGCAACCTTTGATAATGGACTTCCTTGATGACGTTGGCTTTAACGAGCTTAGCCACTTCTTCTTCGATGACCTTTTGGCATTTAAGGGCGAATTTTCTTCGCTTTTGGAGAACTGAGGGATAGTCGGGATTGGTGAACAATTTATGCATGGCTACTTGTGGGTCAATGCCAGGGACATCGCCTTGTGACCTGGCGAAGACGTCAAAGTTTTTCTTTAAGAATTCTACCAGGGCGAAACGCAGCTCGTCGGTCAATTCAGTACTGATCATAACATGGCGATTTGGATAATCTGGGTGTATGGAGACTGGAGCGACTTCCTCAAGGGGTTTGGTATTTTTGGTTTCTGGAGGATCCACCAAGACAACCAGTTCTACCTCGTCCCTTAAAGGTTTTATCCCGGCATCGGCGATCTGTAATTGCTATTGGATGGTGGAGGAGGTTTCTATTTTCATGGTCGAAATGAAGCATTGCCTTGCCACTTTCTGATCGCCTCTTACCTCTCCCACTCCAGTGGAATGGGAGAACTTCATTTTCAGATGGTAGGTTAAGGTGATCGCCCTGATCCCTTCTAGAGTGGGGCGATCTAAGATTGCATTGTAAGGCGAAGGGCAATCTACAATGATAAAGTCCTTCCAAACTGTGATATGATGTGGTTCTGTTCCCAAAGTCACTGGCAACTTGAGCCATCCTAGCGGGTGGGTCATATTTCCTCCAAAACCTACCAGTGGAGTATGAAAGGGATGGAGTTTATCTAGTTCGATCTTCATTTTCTCAAATGCCGAGATGAATAAGATAAACACAGAGCTCCCATTATCGATCAAGATTCGCTGAACATTGAAGTTGGCGATGACAACTGATACGATCAAGGCATCGTCATGGGGAAGGTGTAGGCCTCTTAGATCATCATTGCTGAAGGTGATAAGCGAATGAGCATCAATGACAGGTGAGGAAAGGGTGTAGATTTTTTCCTCAGCTCGCCCACTAGCGCTCCTAACATGCCTCTTTCTGGAAGAATTTGAGCATCCACCAGATCCAAATCCACCATAAATTACTTGTATATCACCTGCAGTTGGTTTGTTGTCACCATATCTCCTTTCTAGCGAGTGAGGAGGCAGACGATCAACTACATATTTCCTCAGATATCCTATTTTGATAAGATCGGTGATCTAATCCTTCAGATGGAAGCAGTCTTCCGTGTTATGGCCGTGGTCCCGATGAAATTCACAATACTTGTTCTTATTCCTCTTCCGAGGATTGGTCTTGATTTTTTTGGGCCATTTGACAAACCTTCATGTTTAATCTCAGTGAGTACTTGGGCAATGGGAGCGTTGAGAGGTGGAAAAATCATTTCTGGGCGGCGAGGTGGAGTGCAAGGACGCCTTTCGTTTGTTTTCCCTGAATCTCGATCGGATTTTTTGCTCCTCGTTTCCTCCTTGTAGTCGGATCGCCTTGTGTCGGGCTTCTTCCTCTTGTGATCGTGTTTCCCTCATCACCTCTGTTTTGCTTCGGCTAACTCTTCCGCGGTGATATACTTGTCAGCTTTGCTTTGGAGAACCGACAAGATCTCAGGTACATTTTTAGAGAGGGAGTCAATAGTGGACCGGGGCGAAGTCCTTCCATCATGGCCATAATCACTACCTTGTCAGTGGGATCCTCCACTTCCCGGACGGTTTGGTTGAAACACTTCACGTGGTCTTTCAAACTTTTCGTTTCCTTTTGGTGAATAATGAAGAGATGAGAAACATTCTTCTGCCGGATTCTGCAACTCATAAAGTTGGTGACAAAAAGCTTGCTCAGGTTGCTGGACGAGTCAATGGTTCCCAGATGCAGTTTTCTAAACCATGACCTCGCTGCCCCTTTTAGAGTGGTAGAGAAAGCTTTGCACATTACCTCATCCGTACAACCTTGGAGCGACATCAAGCTCTTGTATGAATCTAAATGGTCCGTGGGATCCGTTTTGCCCTCGTAGGTTTCGAGTTGACTGGGTAGCTTGAACTTGGAGGAGACCTTGGCTCTCAACACCCTCTCTATGAACAGTGGCTCGGTCTGCTTGATCAAAGCATCCACAGTTATTGGAGTGCCTGCCCCAGTATTGATGGTGTCAAGACGGGAATCTAGATCTCTAATTTTTTGAGAGGTGGAAGCTCTTCAATGTCTATGCGTCTGGTCATTTCGGGGAGGAGATCTTCCTCTCTTGACTTCCCCACCTTCAACCTCATGAGTTTGGCTAGATTGGGACTCTGATGAGGCACTCCTTTCACGTCGAGGACGAGGTGTGGGAGATCGATATCGCTTGACTTGACTAGTGCTATGATGACTTTAGGATATTTCGTCTCCAAATCGACGAGGTGGGCGAGGAGGGTTATTTTCAGGAGCGGAGATTGGAGGAGTCTGCGGTGGGTTAGCTGCGAGGAGTTGCAACAACCGGACGTTAATCTCGTTCATGACTCTCATCTGCTCGGCCATATCGTGTATCTCACGATGAAGGCCTTCTAGATCTGGAGTCTGATTGGTATTGACCATCGGATAAGCTCTATTGTCCAAAGGACTGCTGACACTTGGTCTAAGCAATAAACGGCTACGCAGGTGCATAGAAAGTTGAGAACTACGTTTTTCAAAAACGGCGCCAAACTATTGCGGTAAAAAACTGGGGTGAGCAACCAATAGTCAAGTTACTCTGGATGGCTAGACGGTAACCTCAGAAAAGACTCGGGCAACCTGCGCAGCATTGAACAAACGTTATCGGCGGGGGCGAGGCCGCTCAAAACCCCTCCGGCGTGCGAATCAGACCAAGGCAATCAAAAGCTGAGCATTGAACAAACAGAGCTATTAGTCTGTGCCAGAGTTAAAATTGTGTACTTTTTTGTAATGGGGGAGCGGCCTTTATATAGATGGAGAATGGAGAGCCGTGTAAGAAAACTGCGGCGTGATACTTGGACGGCTAAGTATGACAATATATCCCGGAGATATAGAAGATTTAATAGGGAGATCTGACATCTGGAGGGTATCCCGCAATTTGAGGTTGTCGTGATGGAAAGAAACTCTTCCGGAAGTAGTTTCCCAGTGGAGATAGAATCCTTGCCGAGATGGAGTCCGTATGGAGATGGTCTGTTGTCTGACGATGTTAATTACCTCGCCTGGTGGTGACCTGAAGATGAGCTCACTCTTACATTCTGGCGGTGTAGTTGCGTGCCGGTCACATAATGGGCGATCAGGATTGCCTTAAGTCCGGCGAGATGAATGCTGAGGCGATGTGCTCAACTTGGTGAATATTTCACCCCACATCGTTATGAATAACAAATATATTATATGTCTATTATATTTTCTAATTAAATACATCACTCTTAAATATTTTATTATTGTTCTATATTTTAATGTATATTTTTTTTATATTTTTTTGTGCAGAATAATAAATTTATAATTTTTTATACTATTTTTGGAATGATACATTTATTATTTTACGAATTACACATAATAAATATGCACAATATGAGAATTTGTTGAACTAAACAGATTTTTTTTTCTTTTTATTTCAAGAATTGTTTGAGAATTGGTTAAAATAATAATAAAAAATTTAGTCATGATTTTTTTCCCTTCTTTGGTTGTTGACAACGTCCTTACCGTCGTCGCTCTCATCAGTAGCGTCGTGGTCATCGGATCTAGCATAGGTGTCCATCTTGAATCCATTTTCTCTTTAAATAAGGGTAAATATTTTTTTTAATAAAATCAGGACCTTTTTAGAAAAACCAAACACTTAGGATTTAAATGAGTTTTACTGCAATTCTTTCATTAAAATT
>BRYF01000010.1:16435000-16437500 GCA_030159135.1 Actinidia polygama
ATTTTTTTTATTTTTAATGAATGCTTTTTTAAATTAGATAATTTTTTTTTATATTTTTAAACTCTTCTCGTCATGAAGAACAAAAAAAAAGTACAAGTTTTAATTAGTAATTAAAAAATTATATAAAAAAAAACTCAAAAATAAAACAAGTAAAAATACTTTTTTAAAATTTTAAAATACAAAGAATTACACTAACACCCATGGACGACTCTAAAATCTCAATTTCTTGTCTTCATTCTTTATCACCACTACCTTCTTTACAAAGATACGTAACAATTAGGTACATCCGTTAGTGGCCATGTGATTTGATCGAACACCCATAGACAGGAGCGGAGCCAAGTGAATTGAAAAAAAAAATATACTACTTCATTGAACATTGCTAAATATAAATTTTGATTCTTTTGACTCTATTAGATATTTATTTTGACTTCGTCCCTGCCAATAGGAGTGCTATCGCAACACCCTACAGAAAGCTACTACTTCACCCACCACGACCACCTCAATCCCTTGCCACATCCTAACCACCACAAAACATGGGCTTGACCATAGTTGCCACCCAAAAACAAAGGCCATCCCATCAACATAGGGGGCACAAACATAGTCAATTTTTGGAATGATCCGTGTATGAATGGGGACAAGATCATTGAGTAGAGTGTAAGAAATATCAGGAAAATCGATTTTACTAAAAAAATCGGTTTGGGTTTGGTACAGTTCTTTCATGAATGTTAGACTTCTTAAATTCTTGTTAACACTTGTTAAAGTGCTATTAGGATTTATAAACTATTAAGTTTTTAATTTTGAAGTTGTTAATTATAACATTTTGTGGTTTGAAATCTAATGATTAAATGAATATTTTTATGGAGGCCAAAAACTTGACAAAAAAAATCAAAAAACGAACCAAATTCCCTCTGACCGATGATTCAGTTTCTCTACTATACGCATAGGTTTCAATTTCACAATTCTACAGGCCAAAATTTTCGATTAGAACTCATAATTGTTCTCAAAATCGAACCAACCAAATCAATTACACCCCTATCGTTGAGAGAAACCTTCATCAGATTGTATTAATTTATTGAATGATCACAAAGGTGCATTAGTAAATCAAATTTACAGGATTTCAGGCAACACTTGTTAATGGATACAGGGTTTTAAAAGAAGGTTATTTCTATGGCGTTTAGTTAGAAAAGAGACTGGGTGAAGTCAATATTAATCAATACATTGGGATTGTGTTTGATTTGATGAAATGATAGAAGAAATAAATGATCATTCTACTATTTAGTTGATTAAAAAATATTAGAATAATCATTCCATTTGGAATGACCATTTACCCGGACATAAGAATGACTATTATTTTAGGTAATAAAATAATATTCATTTCATTCCAATTTGAATTCTAATTCCATTACATCCAACAAAACTCCCGAAGACACGATCAATGGAATAGAGTTGGGACAGGAACGAAGATTTCTCGGTGAAGCCCTTTTATTCAAAGATTGAAGAGCTGAGTGGATAACCTTCTGAATTTACAAAGGTGCTGGCATCTGTAAGGAAAAACCTTGCTCTATACCGGGTGGAGTTCTTTTGTCGGCAAGCTTTGCAAGATAGCATTGCAACTCGAGAAGTTTTAAGGAGACGCAATATAATTCTGGAAGGGGAGGATCTATCATGCTCGTTTTGTAGCAGGCATGAAGAAACATCTCTACCTATTTTACTTCACTGAGATCATGCTTGTAAAGTTTATGGGTTACGCCTCGGTCGTTACTTTCTGTGGTTGAATGGCGGTCACGAATCGTTACAGAAACTATAGGTTGGTATCTTGCCAACCTACTCGGGTTTTTGTAAGTTGCTATTCGTCTAGGCGTCATGTATTAATTCTGACAATTGTAATCTCTGTTATAAATCTATTTATAATATTTCCTCTTTTGCCAATAAAAACAAATTCAAATCACTGTTGTTGTGGTAGAAAACTGGGTGAGCAATCTAACAGTCAATATTGCTATGAGGCCTCGGTCCTGGACCTTGGCACAACTCGGACGACCTGCACAGCAATGAACGAACGTAATCGGCCGCGGTGAGACCGCTCAAAACCCCTCCGCGTGCGAGTAAGACCAAGGCGAATATAGGATAAGCAGTGAGAAAGCATAGCAGCGTGTATCATTAATGATTAAATCGTACCTCATAATGATGGGGGATCGGCATTTATATAGATGGAGAAATGGAGAATGGAAAACCGTGTAAGAAAACTGCGGCGTGATCCTCGGACATCTAAGCATGGAAATATTTTCTGGGAATATCAGAGATTTAATGAAAAGATTTGACATCTAGAGAACATTCCATGATTGTAGGTGTCGTGATGGATAGAATCTCAAAACTGTTGTGATTTTCTTATGTAGATAGAATCTCTGAGGAGATGGAGTCTGTATGGAGATAAAAGACCATGTATTTCACCTCACCCATCTGTGGTGTGGAGACTAGTGAGCTTAGATTCGTGCTGATTATT
>BRYF01000010.1:16440000-16447500 GCA_030159135.1 Actinidia polygama
TTACAGCTCGACGCATGCTCGTACTCGCCGACCACTGTGTTAGTGAGTAGGCAGTCGGCCTAGCCATGCTCCTAGAGCCTGGCTGGCGGCCTATTATTATGTTGTGGCAGACTATTAGAAGAAGCTTCATCGTGCAAGTTACCTTTTGTCCCCTAACATGCCTTGAGATCACTATCGACCGTTGCCCATTATCCAAACTTCGACGTGGTTACTCTGTCGAGCTTATTAGATAGCGACAGCTCAGGAGTAATAGTGGTCTTAGCTCGGAAGTGTCTGTATTTCACAGTGTCTCAACCAAGCTCCTAGGCTCGTTTGGTAAGGAGGCACGGCTGGGGGATTGCCACATGCTCTTCTATCGGTTGTTTGGGGGCAGTTGCCCACATGTGATACGACGCGCCACAAGCGCACGCTTGGGTTGCCTTCCCACTTCTTTACCTTCTATATAGGGGTTTGTTTGTCTTCCTTTCATCATTACTATTCACGAACACTTAAGAGCGTTCTAGAGAGAGAAAGTGCTCCATTTTCATCTATTGCTATCATTCAATTGCTTTGTCCGACCAGTGTTTCAATTTTCAACGACTGATCTCCGACCACTGTTTCTCCGACCACGGTTTCAATTTTCTAACTTAGTTTTGGTACATATTTTATCTTCGTTTCCTTTCTGCGACTCATTTGCCTTTCTATTTGTTTCTATTTTGTTTTACCAATTTTTGTTTCCCCCTTTTTGGCGTTTGTCCTGAGTTCCCAACCCTGGATTGTCCGCCATTCTTAGGGCTCTAAATTTTTTTATTTTTTGTAAACTGGGTTGCTCTTGACCTGTTTTCCCTAATGAATGGGTTTGGGCTGCCCTGCAGAATAATTGATCTCAGGATTTTGTCCCTCATGTCCTTCTATTGATGAGATAGGTTCGAGGCAGTAGGAGGGTCTAATAGTCGTCCCTTAAAAAATAGTGAGTAGTCTTGGTAGGGCAAAGCTCGGTGCTCACAGCTAACTCATTTGACTCCGCTCACAAAAGCTTGTCACGACTCTAATTGAGCTCGTTCTAACTAACTTGCTTCTGTTTTCAGAACATAAAGTTGAACAAAGCTCAGCTGCTGGTCCATGACGATGCGACTTTAAATAAGTTTTGGACTGACCATGACATTCCCAAGGATGTTTAAATAGAGTGCCCACGGCCAAACGAGGATGCCAACCTCGTTGAAGGCCACAGAGACCACATCTCAATTCGCACTTGGCTAATCCATAAGGCCGGCCTCCGATTCTGGTTCCTATTCTGATTCCCAATTAGCCCGATACTGAAGGAGGTGATGGCGCGCTGCCACCTTACCTTTATGCAGGTGTCTGTCAACTTTGTCTAAACCTTCTTTGTGGTGGACACTTTGATGAGCCAGATGAAGCTCCCCTTCAGTGCCGAAGAACTGCTACATGTCTATATCGTGGTGCAGCTGATGCGAGAGTCAGGTACACCCTTCTTGAAGGGTAACCACTATCTGCGCCTTAGGAACCAACACCATCCACAAATGAGGTTGGTTACTGACAACTCAGACAAGGACTTGTTCCTCGACGAGTTTGTTTGGGTTACAGGAAATTGGGAGTTCCGGGATGGGAATGATGGTCTCTAGTCGTTTCTGAGGTACAATGGCCATTTTGCCCAATAGTAAGTGTTTCTTTTTACTGAATCTATGACATTTATGCTTGCGTAGCTTCTCATGTTGATATTGATACTTGTTCTTGTTGTTCTGCAGGCTTCAACGACCGATTCAAGCACCGGTCTAAAGATTGCAAGGACGCCATTCAAGTCGTTAACAACAGGCATGATTCAAGGAAGGTAACTGACATTTTATGTACGAGTCAATCTACCAGTACGTGATCCCACATAAGTTCGAAGAGTTAGGCAGGATCGGGCTCCTTCCCCTGCGTATCGAGGGTCGGGCTCTACAGCATGACGAATTCTGCCTAAAAATTTCCAAAGTCGGGCTCAACATGAACCTTTTTCCCACCCGAGTTCAAGGCTAGAAAGAGGGCAACGAAGAAGAAGAAACCAATCAGCTTATGTTAAATAGGAGGAATTAGGTGATTCTTGAGATAGAGCCAGAAGTTCCTACCTGGCCCATCTCCAACTCCATCTCCAGCTCCAGCTCCAGCTTGGACGATGAGACTTCGGGCAATCTTGCTTATAACCCATTCCATCTCTTAGGTGAGGCTGAGATAGTTCAAGGCGGCGATCCTGACAATAGCTCAGTATCGGGCAGTATAAGTTCAGAACATTGGGCCAGAAGAGGACCACTCCGACCATCAGTCCTCATGTAGTAGCAGTTATCCCCATCAACCAAGTTCCCTTGTCAGCCCTTGCTTCAGCTTTGACACTAGTTGAATAACCAAGGGCTAAGCCGAGCTCGTCAAGAGCACCACTTTTGGACAAGTACAAAGGGAAGCAACCTGTTGGGGGTCCCTCCAGAAGTCTAAGACAAAATAGGGGGAGGGAAACTCCGGTTTTCAGGCCAAGCTCTGGAAACCCAAATTCTCCATTGCTGAACTCGGCAAACAGGTGATGGTTGTTGACTCCGCTAAGGATCATGACACCAGTTTGTCCATCGAGCGGGCAGTCATGCTTCGTAAGGACATTGCCGACCTTACAGAGGATGGCTCAGAGGAGATCCGGGATCTTATGGTGATGCAAAAAGTTCAAGTAATCATTCTGACTTCAAGTATTCTTCTATCATCATATATACACTTATGATACTTAACACATGAAGCAGCAGCCGTCTCGGACAGCATGAAGCAGCAGTTAACTAAGATGAAAAAGATAAAGGAAAAGGTGGGTAGCTTGGAATCTGAATTCAACAAGGCCAAGCTCGCACGAACTGTCTTTGATCAATTGAAGGCTGATTTGGCTACTGTTGAACAAGCCCGGGATGGCAGCTATGTAGCTGCAACCTAGGCTTAGAATGAAGTTGCTACTACCGGGGCTTAGAGGACAAGGCATTGTGCGATCGCGCCAAGCTTTAGGAGGTAGCATGTGGCCCTGTCTATGAACGAGTCTTCAATAGGGGGATCAACTAAGCAAGAGACAACTATGACATGCAAGTTGCAAAACTCCACCCTGGGATTTACATGGAGGGGTGAATTGCCTATCTGGATGAGTTCGGCGTCCCTGAAGACAACCCAGCTTGGGCCAAGGCTGCTCCTACAGCCGAGCTTCCTGAGTCCGCCGAGCCTTACTCACCCATGATCCTTCCTGGCTTCAATGAGGAAGAATAAATGAATCAACCCGCCGAGGAGGATGGCAAGGATGCTCAAGCGACTGAGGTTGCCAAGCCCTTGGGGAAAGTAGCCCGAGAGGAAGCTAGGGTAGTAGCAGCTGAGGCTAGAGAAGTAACAACTGAAGTTGGAGAAGTTGTAGTCTGGGATCCTCTTAACGAGATCTAATGTGTCCTTCTTGCTTTTATTCACTTTGTATGAACATGTAAAGAACTTCCTTTTTGAAGATTCGTAATAGAACTCCATTTTCACTTTTCATCTCGTTTATGTGAAGTTTACTTCTTTTAATGCTTTCAATCTTGCTCACTACATAAGTGGATCTTGGCAATCTTCGAGGGACAGAGCTCAAACTCTCATAGAACTTGGCTAACTCCTCCCTAACTCCTCCCTAAAAATTTTGGTAGGTGTACTTAGGCAATATTCACAGAACAGATTTCTGAACTTGCATAAAGTTTGGCTAATTCTTCCTTGAAATTCTTGTCAAGTGTACTTTGACACACCTCGAGGGACAGAACTTGGTACTAGCATAGAGTTCGGCTAACACTTCCCTAAATTTTTTGCTAAGTATACTTGAGAAATATTCACAGGATGGAATTCGGAATTCACATAAAGTTTGATTAACTCTTCCTCAAAATTCTCACTAGGTATACTTAGGTAGACCTCGAGGGATAGAGCTTGGATCTCGTATAGAGTTCGGCTAACTCTTCCCGAATGATGCAGATGCTCGACTAAGTTATAAGGATGGATTCTTCTTCATGCTTGGCACAACTCATTCGGACAAGTTAGGTCATGCTTTAGCGAAAATCTGTTATTTTTGGCATACTCATAGCGCATAGTGCTTTTCTTTGACCTTGCCTTGTAATGCTCAAGCCAAACGCTTGGCGGTTCTATGGCCTTGCCCACATTTTTAAGTCATCTTAAGCTCATGCTTAAGTAGATGAGTTCTTTTCCATCATAGATTGTTTTTAAAATAAAAAAAATCATAAGTCTCAAAATGAGTGATTTCTTACAAAATTAAAAAAATATTTAATTTTGATAATAATAAAAAACAGAATCTTTGAGTAACAGAAAACCTAAAAGGTTTAATTTTGATAATTTTTTATATTTGACATAAATGCAAACTCGGTTAGGAAAGTTACATTTTAATGGTTGAACTTTCTCAGGTTGTTAAAATTTTGAGGTCTCCAACTACAAGTTGTTCGTGTTGGGTCTTCCAGTTATATGTCTTGGCTATTTATTTTTTGAGCTAAGACTTTATTTTGGCTGGTGTTGCATGCCCTAGTCCGTATGGGCAAACCGATCTCCAACGGGATTACAACCACGAACCCCAAAGCCAGTTAGCGAGGCGTTTCGTTTGTTGCCTTCCGCGGTGTGGTCCGATAGGCCCACAAAACGTTTGGCAATCTTGGACTCATAGTTTGGGGTGAGAACTCAGCTGTAAAAATTGGCCAAGACTTTCCCGCCTTAGTGAATAATTCTTGGGGGAAGGTCTTCTTTTAGGGTATCGCCCGTTTCTTCATTGTTCCAGTCAAACCTGGGGTTTGGTTTGGCCTCAGCTTCCTCTGTTTCCTCTGCTCCTTCTGATCTGGTCTTTTCTTGATCCAAAAACTCTTTCAAGTGCCCATTCCAAACGAGCTGGTCAAGGAAGGTCTTTAGAGCTCGATAATTTTCATTTTATGCCCCTTCTCCTCGTGGTACGAACACTTCCACTGTTGTTCACCTTTTGGCGTCCCCTCCCAAGGGTTCGGACTTCTTGAAGTATGGTTTATCTCAGATTGACCGAAGTCGTCCTTCTGTCTTTTGAGTTGCCCTTCGCCTTAAGGAGCTGCACTTGCATTTTGTTCTGCTTATCGGACGTCGTCCTCTAGCCAGAAAAACATGTTGCCCATAGGCATGAGGTCCCAGAGATCGGCTGGAGGACTGAGCATCAGTCTTCCCAAATTCCTTCTCTAAGAATTAGCCCAAGCCTATACCTGGTCACTGCTAACTACTCTGATTATTCTTCGATCCCATTATAAGTTTTCCAATAACCCTTGTTGTAGTTGCAGAGTGATTCTGTCTTGCCCTTCCTGAGAGTCAAAAGAGAGCCAACTCCCTTTGGTGCTTTGGTATTTGTAATGAACCGAGCTACGAATGACTCGATGAGCTGATGAAAGTTTCCAATTGATCCCGTGGGGAGCTGGTCAAACCATTTCAACTCAAGATCACCTAGGCTTGATGAAAATACCCAAAAATTCAGTGCATCCAAGTGATTTCAGAGCGCCATCATTTGTTTGATATGACTAATGTGGGACCTTGGGTCGGACTTCTTATCCTATATTGTGAACCTGGGTGGCATAAATTTTTCTAGCAGGTCCATTCCCTCGATGTCTCAGGAGAATGGCGTCTGGTACCTCAGGATGGGTTCTTTTGGCATGGGCCTAGTTGTGCCAATCACCGACCCTGTCGGGTTGGTATTTTTGCTCGATGCCGCAACAGTTCTGCTGTTAAGCCTATCGCGTAGATCTCTTCCTCAGTTACGCTTTGTGTTGAGAATCTCATAGAGATCCGTGTTGGGGGGGAGTTTGGCTGGGTCAAACTCTCTACTTGCTCGACGCAATGGATTTACTATCGCTCTGGCTATCCAGGCTAATGCGGGACCCGTACCGCCTTTTATTTTGACCCATCCGAGTTCGGGGGGTTGATTCTTTGGTTGTTTCTTCAGACAGTTCTGCGCCATTTCGGCCAACTGAGTTTGTAAGCGCTCGATGGTCATGTTCCGGCTGTCTCCTCCTCCAGGGATCAACCAACCTAGATTCTTCCTAGAGGTGGCCTTGGCCATCCCTTGGGCATCATCCAGTAGTTTAGCCCTTCTGCCCAAGAGTTTTGGGTGCATTAGGGCTCTCTTTGCGAGTTTCTCGACTGCCAAAATGATTGTTGCTTTATGATGCCATCAGAACTGGCTTTATAAGTGTCTATAATCGATTTTCCATACATAGCGCCAATTGTGGGGAGTGAGTTCACAAAATGAGAGAAAGAAAATCGAGGATAGACACATGTGGCGGTGCAAGCTGTTGTAGTTAGACACCAGTCAGCAATGTGCCTAGCTGTGACACAGAAACAGTAAGAACGGTTGTCGAAGCTTTTTCTGAGAAATGGATCTCTGACGGTCAAGTAAGATGACCGAAAAATTTATGTAGAAAGAGTGTGTGTGTGTGTGTGTGTGTGTGTGTGTGTGTGTGTTTCTGAGTCAAACCTCGTGTACCTCTTCAAAGAAAGAAAGGCTAACTTTATATGGCACCGCTCGGCATGTACTCGTACGCGTCGATCACTGTATCAGTGAGTAGGTGGCTGGTTCAGCCAAGCTCCTAGGACCTGGATGACAGTCCGAACATGGGGGCTATCAGAATAAACTTCGTTGTGCAAATTACCTTCTATCCCCTGACATACTTCGGGATCGCTGCCGACCGTTGCTCATCGTCCAAGCTTTGGCACGGTTACTCCGTCGAGCTTACTAGATAGCGACAACTCGAGAGTAATAATGATTTTAGCTCGAACAGTACTTGTGTTTGGTAGTGTCTCGACCGAGTTCCAGCGCAGGAGGCAACCAAACTTGCTTCATAGTGATAGCTCAGTGGCGGTGTCCGCTCAAGCAAGGCCACAATTCATAATTGTATAATTTATCCCTTTACAAAATGGTAATTCAAAACTTAAAAGATCTAAGATTTAACGGGTAATAGATAGAAGAGGAGAAGAGAGAGAAAACACTAGCTAAACCGGTGCGATGAGAGAGAAAATATAGTGGTTATTAATCGTGAGTCGATATCACTTTAATATACACATCTTTACCTTATCGTACAACATAGTAGAAATATATATATGAGTAATGATAGGTACACACCCACTTTTGGATGTGTATTGTACACACCTATTTTTATTTTCTCACAAAACAAGTGGGACCCGCCCTAATTAGGGTTTTCACGTTTTTCTAAAAACCCTAATTAGGGCGGGTCCCACTTGTTTGTGAGAGAGCAAAATGGGTGTGTACCAATCATTATTCATATATATATATTGTGAACTTGAAGTTAAATTTTGACTAAGTTGGTTGCAGGAATCGGTAGAATGGGAGCACAAAAGCAAAGTTGCGGGAAAAATGCACGCTTGCGGCCATGACGCCCACGTGGCCATGCTTCTTGGTGCTGCAAAAATCTTAAAGACCCGCCAACATTACTTGAAGGTTTTGCTTTAATCTCTTTACTT
>BRYF01000010.1:16467500-16470000 GCA_030159135.1 Actinidia polygama
AGAAGTTGCTTCTTTTTTTTACTATATTCTTACAATTACAAGTATTCCTACTTCTACTTTCTATTTTATTATTACTCCTAGAAAAAAGTTATGGTACACACATAGTAAAAGTGTGTATGATATAGGTTTAGTATGTTTGTAGGTTTTGCTACGTATTTTGTTCGTTATGTTATGACTTTTATAAATTATAAAATTAAGTGATGACACATTGAACGGGTTATCAACAAGTTACCATTATTAAAAAATAAATTATATAATAAAATCATAAAAATTCATAATTATAGCCAGAAAAATTATAGCATAACCACGAAAGACATAACAATGCTTGAAAACAGTATTAATCACTTACGTAACTATGACCACAAAAAGCGTAACAAAAATTGAGACCACAAAATTTCGTAACAAAAATAATAATAATATAATAACCAATAAAATGCATAACTTGAACCACAAAAAAAATATAACACAACCTGAATATGCGTATCAAAATCATAAAAGCACATAACTAAACCACATCAATGCATAACAAATGTAATTAATTAAATGACCATACAAATACGTAACACCGGCAACAAAATGCATAACATGATTACAAAAATACGTATTCATGTAAGAAAATTGCGTAACAAACCTAATTGAAAATAAATAACCAAAATAATGCATAACCCGAACCAAAAAACATGTAACAAAATCAAACAATGCATAACATGACTACAACAATATATAATCATACCAAATTAATGTATAATAAAGATAAGATAGTAATTAAATGACCAAAATAATATGTAACTATTAATCCCAAAATACATAACAGGACTACAAATACATAACATTACCACAAAAATATGTATGCACGCTACGAATTTTCGTAACAAATGTACTTGAAAATCAATAACCAAGAAAATTCATAACCGGAACCCCAACATCCATAACATAATCACAAAGTGCATTGCATAACTACAAATATACGTAATCATAACAGTTTATTGCGTAACAAAGGTATTAAAAAAATGTATGAGTAACAAACGATTGCAAAATCGATTATGCACTTCTTTTTATATTAGGGCCGGTTGATTTATAACTTTTTACTAATTCATTGTTGGAAAAAATGTATTGATTTTCTTTAAAACACCCAGAAAATTTTAAATAAGAATTGTCAAAATTTTAAACGCAAAAAAAGAAGAAGAAGAACGATTAATTTAAATAACAAAATAAAACTTACAAGATTGTAATGTAGAAATCAGAATTGAATAGGCTGAGCCTAAATTAGATTCAGTGTCCTTAAGCAATTTACGTCTCGCACTTGGTACTGACAGAATGCGATGTATGACTTCCAGGATACAACAGTTTTGATCTTTGAATAATATTACTCCATATCAGAAGATCATGGCGAACATTCAAGTGATTTCTCTCTCTCTTTCTCTCTCCAAAATTGTATACTAAAATACAAAATGATGTTATGCACATTTAGCACTTTCAATCTATGTTTCACTCTCTATTTCAATGTCTCTTAAATGATTAATGAATGTTGGTTTAAATAGAAGTTCTCACACCTTTTAGAAGAGGTATGGTGCATTTCTAGATGGTCACACCTCTTAAAATAGGCTCTCATTCACATAAAGCATACATTCATCCAGAAGACACTATTTTGCATAAATTATGAACGTTGTGACTGTTCATGAAGGAAAGAAAAATTAAGAAAAGAAAGTCTAATTGTCCTTTACAATGGTGCTTCTTTGAGAAATAATTTCTCATTCAAATCAACTTGGTTTTGGACAAATGAATACACTAAATTAATCTACTCAATTAGGAGAAAATGAATCAGTCATTGTTCATCTAATTTAGTATATGAAACTTAATTAAATTTTAGTTCCAAAATATGTTCACAACACTTTGTCAAAACTACTTCTAACACCCCCACACATGAATGAAAATTGATCAATTACAGATGCAATGAAGTGCAGATCCTAAGAGAGAAATAAATGAAAAGTTACCACATCAGAAAAGGTAGCTTTCGGCCTTGAACCTTTCTTAGTGACGTATTATCGAATTTACTCGTCAGACAATGGAACGGGCACCCTTGAGCTGCGCAGCTTTAAGTGTAAACTAAGACAACAATATTCACACGATAACCCTCAAAATACTTTTGGTTTTCATGGTTGTGTTCATTTTGTCCCTAAATAACACCTGATTTTCATGAGTATTTCTTGAGAATTCAGCCCAAAATTCTCATAAGAATGGCCCCAATCCACACTCACATATGTGACTTCTTGTTAAGAATATTTTGCAATATCTCACTTGAGTATTTCAAGATACAAGTGTTATTAAAAGCTATACTTAACCTAATTGCTCATACAGACAGCATTTGGTTACTTCATAGGAATAGGTAGGTCAAAAATGTTTTACCCTTTTCTACTGGGACTCGACTTGTGATACCTCTCTTCGATTTTCTGAAGGGAGGCACGTTATTTTTAGGGCTTTTACAGCTTTCTAGATTAGA
>BRYF01000010.1:16492500-16495000 GCA_030159135.1 Actinidia polygama
TCATCTAAAGAGGTAATTAATGATTTTCAAGATCCGGAAATATCACTTAAATGGTTTTAAAAAGAAATTTTCTTAAAACAAATTTTGACTGAATAATTTTTCTATGCGATTTGAAAAAAATAAAATAAAATTATACCAAACAATTTTTTAGGAAACATCTTTAAGATTTCTTCTAAATCTTGGGGAAAATGTTGCATACAAGAATGTTAAAATTGTTTTTTTTTTAATACTTTTTCATCGTTTTTGTTTCGGAAAAAGAAAAAAACAAAACAACACACAAAAACGATACCGATACCGATACCAAACAGATAAATGTACCTTGTAGGTTTGGTCTTTGTTAGGTTTTTTCTCATGATGGCGTTTTGAGGTGATCAGAGATCTGTATGCCTTGTGGAAACCTCCAATGCCAAACATGACACAGAAGTACTGAGATGGTGACCTTGAATGATCTGCCATGAAGAGGGAGAGAGAGAGAGAAGAGAGAGAGAGAAGAGAATATCCAGAAGAATGTATGGTTTGTTGGTTAGCCTAATACAGGGCGTTTTGTGAGGCCTTTTATTAGCTGAATCAGTTAAAGAAAGATGAAGAGGTGCCTCTATTTCTGATATATTCTTTTCTGATTTTACACATGTTATTTAAAACAATGTTTGGATTAGTGTAATTTTAAGTGGGAATGAGGATCTCTTACTCAGTAATGTAATCCATAATTCAGGAATCTTATCTAGAAAGGATTACTTTAAGAAAATTTATTAGGTTGTGTTTTGATTAAGGATATAGGGAAGGAAAAAGGAAAAGGTTTAACTTATTTTTTCTTGACTTTTCTTTTCTTTCAAAAATCTCTCCCTAAATTTTTAATCTAAATACAGCCTTAGGGGCTTTAGGCTGTGTTTGGATTAAGAACTTAGTTGAGGAAAATGGGCAAAAAAAAGAAAAAGTTGAAGGATCCAAGAGTTCAAATTTAGTCTCGTATCTTAACTTTCGTTTTCCTTCCACTAAATTCCTCTCTAATTCTTTGATCTAAATACAAATTTAGAGTTTACCCTTTCCTTTTCTATGGATTGAACTGGAAGAATAGATTACTATGTGGGGGATTAGATGATTATTGGTGAGTTTGGAATTGTCAGTTTTGGTTTGAATTGAATCACAACCATGCTCCACACAACTCCAAATGATAGAATCCCAACATAGCAAAGAGAGATTCTCGAGGGTGTATTTTGGAGAAGGATTTGGTGGGTGAGGTTTGGGTCTCTGCATTACTCTTGGAGTCCAAAGTGGACCCACCTAAGGTCCATTTTCATGATAAAAATCGATAATTTTGTAGAACTCTTTTGAGCATATTAGATTGATCGAATATTAGTAGGATTTTGGAAAAATTTTTAGCTAAGATGTTCATACAATTATTCTTATTGAAGCCGACTTAAAAAAATTCATTTTTTTTAGCCTCTAAACAGAGTTTATATTTCTTACTGATTTACCTTTTTTTTATAAAAAAAATACAAGAAAAATAATGAATAACACCTTCTGTCCTTATCGTGCAATTTATTTTGTAAATGTCTAAACTGCCATTATCCATATGAAAAAAGGTGAAGTGCAAAAATGTCATATGAACATCTTACATGTTTACGTTTTTAGGGTAATTAGCCCCGTTTGGGCTAGCATTTTTTCAAGTAAACATGGTTTATTTTTGTTTTTAAAACTTTTTTTCAAAGTTTTTACATTTTCAAACTCTTTTCGTCAAGAAAAAACAGAAATTTCAATCAAACGGTAAAAAAATCATTAAAAATTAAAAGAAAATAAAAACCAAAACAACTATATAAACCCGATAAAAGTTAGCTAGCTTTTGTGGTATTTTGACTTCTTAAGTTTATAGACGACCAATCATCTCTGTGTGTCAGTCGAATGACAACTTTTCTCAGACAAGATTATCTTCCACGCTACCATCACTAGCCATCCTCTCTCTGGCTGGCAACTAACTCCTGGCGACCTCTACCCTCCAGCCAGCGACAATCTCTGGTGACTAAAGGACCTTCTGAGTTCTAAGCCTCTCTACCCTGAAATGGTAGATATCGCTAACATCTCGAACACAAATATAACTAAAGACCTTCAAAGTACCTTACGTGGTCCTCAAAAACAATCTCTGGTGACACAGATCCATCTTCTTCAACCTAAAAACATAAGGACAAGATTCAGTACTTGGAACCTTAATCCTTTAACAGAAACAATTTACGAGTTATGTAGACATTAGATACATAAACTTTCCATGCCATAAAATAAAAAATGGCTAAAAGACGGCATACCACGCTCATTGAACGGAAGAAAAAAAAAAGTTCATGAGAAAACCAAAGACAAATTTTTGCATTTTATCCTCCAAAAACGATTCATAAAGAACAAACTGCATTTTAGTTACACAAGAAAGAATCTCTCGCGGAAGTATGGTCTTTTCACATAGGTAATGATCCCTTATCTCCACCTCCACGAAAGTTGGACTAGTCCTTTTACG
>BRYF01000010.1:16505000-16510000 GCA_030159135.1 Actinidia polygama
TTTAACACTTTGACTCCCAAATTAATTCCGTATTGCATTCCCGTCCCTTCCTAACTTCATATATGTCCCTTTTTACCTGCTAAAGTTGTTTAAATCACTTTAGCTTGACAATAATTAAATTGAATAAATAATATGTATAAGGAAACAAATAAGGTGAAATACTAAATTTTGAATTACTAATTATAGGATCAGAACCCAATGGATTGTAGCTTACGATCGTATGCAAGAAGAAGTGAAATACATTCTCGGCTTACTTAAAAGAGTATTTATGATTAAAGTATGTGTTGTTTGGTTTATTAAAATATGATGATATTTTTATGAATAAATACATGCTATGTTTTAAACATGTTATGTATGAAAAAATAGATTATTTTAGAAATTATGATTTAGACAACACATGGTTTGAACGGTGCCCCGACCGCTAGAAAAAAAAGAATATAGAACAGTGATGTAATAAGAGTGAGATCATAGCCAAATGATCATGAGTGATATCATGGCACATATTATATTGGGATCGCTCCCTAATGACTGATGATCGTTGAACAGGTAAATGTGTTACAAGTGTCAATCAAATATACTTTTAAAATATTGATATAAAATCAAGATAAATGGACCTAGATGAGCCGATGATTGTGATAAAAGGATTGACAAAAGAAAAGTGATTTCATGTTGAAATGAATTTATGAAATATAATTTCATGAGCATTAGTATGTTTTATATAACTTGACTCATACTAGTCTAGTGCTTAAGACGTAGTTGTAAGTAACATTTTAAATAATGAGAACAAAGTCAAAAATGCAATTGAAGGCAGACGACCTTTGTAATACAATGACTCGTAAATTAATTTTATTCTAGTATTGTAAAGGTAAATATGTAAACACACTAGTAGTAATTTAAATTTTTAAAATTTTTTTTACAATAATAGAAATTATATCCAAATAAGATTTTCAGAAAAATGGGAACAAATATCCCAAATTGGAACACGTGTTGAGCCATCAAGACAGAACCATACAACCATTAATGGCTTGGTGACTCATGGCCATGAGTCAGTAGGTGACTCACCTCGTGGTCACCCCAAAGTCAACAATACATACACATAAATTTTGTCCCAAGCAAATCTGCTGGGAACTTACACGTAAGAAGGAAAGGAAGAAAGAGAAAGAAAGAAAGAAAGAAAAAGAAAAAGAAAAAGAAAAAGAAAGAGAAAGAAAAAAGAAAGAGAAAGGAGAGAGGGAGAGAAAGAAAAAGAAAGCTTAGTAGATAAAGAGAGAGATAACGAGAAAAGGAGAAAGAGAAGAGGAGAGAAAAGGCAGTAAATATATCACTCGGGGTTTCTCTGAACTCAGGTAAAACCCTATATCTTTCTTATTGTTTTGTAATTTTCTTTCACTAAATAGAGTGACAAACACTTAGAAAACCTTATCATGATTAAAGTTTGATAATACGTTGAGAATATGTCATATATACTTGCAGGATCGAAATCCAAATAGAGAGTATATTCTGTTTTTACTTCAAACAGTCAGTTAGTATTTTGGGCATAAATCAGTCATACAATGGCCTTTTGAATTGATTTGAGTTGCGTATGATAGGTATTTCAAATTCCTACAACTTTGATTTAAAGTATTTTTCCTAGTTTAGAGGTTAAGTGGCCCAAAATAAACTTGGAATTCAAGTTAGGAAAACTAATATTCATTTTTTTTCAGTTGGACCGGTAGAACTTTTTCCTTGACCAATAGAAGATTTACAGTTAAGCTACAATTTGACCTGGACCGGTAGAACTTTTCACAACCGTTCACACTTTTTTTCAACCGATCTAGGACTACAAATCTTTACAGCTTTTGACCAACTGAATCTCCACTGTTGGCATAATCCTCTGTTAACATATTTATTTCCATTATAAATATTTAAGTAAAAGTCATAAACCTTACCTTTTCTTTTACTTTAATATTATAATATAAATAAGAAAATACCCACATTTGAAT
The DNA here is from genome assembly GCA_030159135.1 of Actinidia polygama. Taxonomy (NCBI): domain Eukaryota; kingdom Viridiplantae; phylum Streptophyta; class Magnoliopsida; order Ericales; family Actinidiaceae; genus Actinidia; species Actinidia polygama. Next base: position 16,506,983 of record BRYF01000010.1, read on the forward strand.
TTAATAAAAAATACAAAAAAATATAATTCTCATTAAATTAAAAAGTAAAATTTTAATTTTAGTATAAAAATGACTTTCTACAATTATTTTTAAAATGAGAATTATACCTTGCAATGAAAATTTTATAAAATCAATTTTGACTATACAAAGTATAAAGAACAATTACTGAAAAAAATAATTTAAAGAAAATAATATTTTAAAAATTCATTTTTTAACACCTAGCCAAATTTTGACGAGAGACAGTTTTAAAAAAAATATTCCTCTTGAAATGTATACACTCATTCTACCCTTAGATTCAGCGTACTAAATTATAATATAATTAAGCAAATAGAGTATGCAATGAATGCGCGATATTAAATTCAAAGTTTCTAATTATAAGATCGGAACCTGAGGGACCATTACCTTAACTTACGTGCGTGGACGGAAAAAAAGAACATGAGATAAGCATAAGATGAATATTGTTATGCTTTACTAACTTAAAAATAAAAAGTTTTACAATTAAAGAATGTATGTTTTGGTTGATTAAACATGATGATATTTTATGATTAAATGCATGCAATGTTTTAAATATGCCATGAATTATGGAAAAATTTTACTTTAGAAAATTATGTTTTAGATGACACATGGTTCGAACAGTGCATCGACTGCTAGGGAAAAACATTATAATGAGATATGATGTAATAAGGATGGTATCATAACTACATGACTATGGATGATATCATGTCATATATATTATAGTAGGGTCGCTCTTTAATGACTAGTGATCGTTGAACGGGTGTATGTATTGCAAGGGTCAATCTCATATGATTTTAGATATGAAGTCAAGGTAAATGAATCTAGATGAGTCAATGATTGAAATGAAAAAGTATTGACAAAAGTAAAGTTATTTAATCAAGGGTACTTGGCTTGATGAACCAAGAATTTTGATTAAAAGATCGACCTATATAAGTCGAGGTTGTGAAAAGTGATTTCATGTTGAAATAAATTGGTGTTTTTTTATAATTTTATGGCCATTTGTTAGTAGTATATAACTTGACTCATACTAGCCTAGTATTTAAGGCGTAGTTGTACGTAATAATCTCAAGTAATGAGAACGGGGTAGAGTGCGACTGAAGGCATGCGTCATAAGTCGATTTTTGTTGACCTATGCCATGTACTTAGTATAGGAATATTAGTTCTTTTGAAATTGTATAGTTTTGTTGACGTTTGTGCTGGATATTGTGGTTAGAATTATAATTATAAATAGTTATATACAAGAAGGATATAATGATATTGTATATTTTTTTTATATACGTCAACTCTGGTTGGTTTATTATGCTTTTATATATATAATTGCATGCAAGTACAATTATCTTGAATGGAAAGAAAAATTCGAGTGAGCCTCACTGGCTAGTCATGATGACATTTGTGATAAGGGTGGACCCACGTGTATTAATGAGTTGGGTCATAACAAAAGTAGTATCAGAGCTTTACTTTACGGATTTTATTGACTAAAATCCCGAGATGAATAGAGATTTACAAGAGAGTTACACTAGACTTGTTAAATGATCTTGAGAACCATTCATATACAAGTGAGCCTTCATCAAGTGGTGGAACTTAGATGTTTGTTTTGAAACATGTTTGGCCGAAGCAACTTCAAATCACATATCTAGTTTAGTCTACATTGCCATATATGACTTTAGTTTGCACTTTGTTGTGGTAACTTAACTCTACTCATATAATTTTGACGGCTATGCTATATAGTTAGTATAGGGATATTTAGTTTTGAATTGTATAGTTTTGTTGACGGTTGTGTCAGACATTGTGGTTAGAATTTTAGTTGTAAATATTTATATTCAGGAGGAATGTAATGATATTTGTATTTTCTTTTATACACGCAAACTCTGATTAGTTTAATACGCTTCAGTATATATAATTGCATTCGATTATAATTATCCTGAATGGAAAACAAATCACTAAACTAGTTAAGTAATAGTTCTTAGTGAGTGAACTTCACTAGCACTCACTTACCGATCATAATAACACTTGTGTTAAGGATAGACCCACGTTTATAAATGAGTTGAATCGTGACAGAAGCAATACATCTATATGAACTAACCCCGACCTCTATAAGTTGTCTTCGTAGATCACCACATTCAACCATCGATAAGTGATCACGGTTTATTTCTTTATTTCTTTGTTAAATCTATGAACGTTTTTTTTATTTGATTAGTAAAGTATTTTTAATTTATAAAAAGTAAAATGTATTTTTTTTAAATTAAGGGTAAGTGCATTATGAACAAATTCACAAGATAAAACTATTTTATAATTTTTCTAAAAATACAATTCAACTGCTTAAATTCATAATATCACAATTTACAAATATTTTTACCAGTTTTTGCTTCATAGCCAAATTCTATAATCGTTCTAGTAAAAATAAAAGGTTCAATTCGACATAATTGAAAACACTCCATTTATACTTTTGATGTTCCTCTTGACGAAATGCGCCTAAAAATATAAAAATAATTTGATAAAAACAGTCAAGACAAAAAAATAATTTAGTAGATTGTTTTTTCAAATTTATAAATTTGTACATTTTCACATTGCTCTCGTCAATCAGAATTAAAAAATTATAATTTTTTAATCAAAAAGTAAAAATAATTCACTAAAAATGAAAAATCAAAGTAGCGAAAAAACCTAAAAAAAAAAGAAGGTCAAGTTAGGCCTTAATTAATTTGCATTTCTTTTCAATTTTTACTATTGAGTACAATTATGTGCATATTACTGACTAGTCACCTTTTAATTGGTTTAAATCATCGAGTGAGTCTCTTAATTTTAAACTATTAAAAAGAAAGTATTGTTTTACCTACCTTTGTGTGAACATAATTATTTTAACCAATTAGAAGGAGAGTATTATTTGCTTACCTTGTGGGAAGCATAACCGCTCATAAGATGGGTGAACATCTAACATAAGGAGGTCCTTTGAATAGATAAATACGTCACTAACTTTGATCCATTCTATTATTTTAACCTATTTAA
>BRYF01000010.1:16587500-16590000 GCA_030159135.1 Actinidia polygama
AGTGGTTCACAAGAGATTCGGGAAAAAAGATTTTACATCTGCAAGTGTGGTTCACTATAGAGATGTAAAAATTTCTTGTATCTATTACTATTTTGATTTAGCGTCTCGGGATTTTTTTCTTACGTTGGGGTTTTATCCATATCTTGGTGATCTTTGTTTGTTGCTTTTATTGCTTTGATTATCATGTATTAGATATCTTGTTGATGGAACACTTGGTAGTTTAGTTGTTAGACCACTTGGTTGCAAGACCTTTGGACACCAAGTGTTTAATAAATTGCTTTTTAGAGTATTTTATTTTTAGATTAGTTGATTTCTTGTACTTATTTGGACAAATCCTAAATGTGTACATTTTTAGATATTAAGTTCTCTCTATTTGATTAAATAATAAGTTGGTGTTTTCTTATGCTCGAAACAACAATTAAGAAAAAATTATTTCATCTCACACAAAGGAATTGATGTTCACCTTTTAATTTAAGGAAATGGTTCGATTTTAGTCAATTTGTTGGTGCTAATTTTGTGCTTGAAGTCAATAGACACAACAAAACCTATGATATATCAATTACAATTCACACCTATATATATAACTATGATATCCTTATTTTCAAGTGTATATTTATATTCTATAAAGGTGATTGTTTTTGTGCAGGTGTTTGGTATAGCTGAACTTATGTTAAAATTACTTATTTAAAAGCAAAAGTTGAATGATTTTAAAATAAATCTTCAACAATCAGTTATTTTCAGTATTTATAAATTATTTTTGATCCATAAACAAAAAATAAAGCTGTGACAACCACTCTTTTGCACAGTACATATCCACTCCTGCCCAAAGAATGTCAATGCATTGATTTTTATATTGACCCATTTGCATTGATGGCTGATTCATTCAGTAGATATCGATGGATGGATGGATGGATGGGGAGACAAGAAGTAGATAGATATTTACACTATCCATTTCATATAAGAATAATGATTGGTATACCGTTCAAAAGTGGGTGTGTATTATATACACTTATTTTTCTCTCTCACAAATAAGTGAGATCCGTCCTAATTAGGGTTTTTAAAAAAACATGAAAACTCTAATTAGGGCGGGTCTCACCTATTTTGTGAAAGAATAAAAATGAGTGTGTCTTGTACACACCAAAAAATAAATGTGTACGAATCACTATTGTTCATATAAACAAGTACACATAAATAATTGTATGTATAGTCTTTACTCTGATGATACAACAGGCCAACAATTAACATAAGCTAAGTTGTTTAATTTTGAATGATAGATTTTCGCACTCTATTTTTTTTAACCCATTTTTTTTGTCTTCATTATATAAAATTACAAAATAACCCTTCGAAAGCATGGATGAAAAAAGATGTTTTCCAAAAATAAATAGAAAAGAATTTTTGTAATTTCATCTAGTGACAAAAAATGAATGCATTTAAAAAATGGTAAATTTTATCATTACTAGCTCCATGTAGTTTGTATAAAATTTTAATTTAGTCCTTATAGTTTCAATTTGAGCAACTAAACTTTGTAGTTTTAATTTGGTTCCAATGTAGTTCCTCCGTCGATATCCTTTAAGAATCTGGATAGAAAAAGAACACATAAAGCTTACATGGCCATTTTAGGAATCAAATTAAGCAAGAATTTGGTTATAATATAAGGACTCGTGGTGGTGGAATTACCCTCTAAAATGGGCCATGTGAGCTTCACATGCTCATTTTCCGTCTAAATTCTTAACATGAATTGACGGAAGAATTATCTTGAAACGAAACTAAAACTGTAATGTTCTAATTGTTCAAGTCAAAACTTTTCTTTTTCTTTCATTTTGAGTTGTTTTAAAAGAATTGTATGCCTATGCTTTAAAAATTAGGGAAAATCCTTCATGTGGGGCCCCTATACAAGCAATTTTTTTCAAACTTTTTTTTTTCTTCTTGAATTTCATAATCGCATTGTTCAAATTCATCGTCGAACTTTAAAGAACTTGACATTCTCGATGTCCATATTTTTGACTGAATCAAACACACAAATATTCAAAAAGCTAATTTCTTTTTTCAAAAGTTCTTCTTAAAAATATGACAAAATGAATATTGAGAGAGAGACAGAGAGAGAGAGGAGAAAAATTGTATTAATAAATCATAGAGATGCACTTCTAAAATAACTCTAAATTCATAAATGACAATTCTACGTTTAAAGCATTGAATAAGTCATATCAAAAATAAATCTAAAACCATAGGTAACCATAGTATTTCATAAACCTTAAATGGGACAATTTTGAAATTTATTGGGGCAATTTTAAACAATTCTAAAATTGTATTTGAAAGTTCAATTTTTCAAAATTAAGTAGCGTCAATTGATTTCACTTGCTATATAGTCGCTTTGGCCTTAGATAAGAGAGCGTCTCATCTACCAGCCATAACATAAAAGAAGAAACATGTAAATACGTTTTGAAAAAACCCTACAGTCCAAACAAATTTAGATCAAGAAATATCTTCAGAATTAAAATAT
>BRYF01000010.1:16647500-16650000 GCA_030159135.1 Actinidia polygama
TGCGTTGTTGAATACTCTCTCCTAACATATTTTTAGATCATCTCTAGTAATACTTCTTACTTTATTCTTACATTTTGAAAAAAATAAGAATTCCTTTAAATTTAGGGGACAATTTTTTTTTAACCATCTCTAATAATACTTTTTAGTTTTTCTCTAATTTAAATTTTATTTTCTTATTTTGAGAGTTCTATGTAAAAAAGAGGGAAGGGTTAGAGAGAGAAAAGAGAGGCCGATGTGGCTTTTATTATTAAAAGGGTAACTTCGTCATCTTAATTGTGACATGACAGAGTCGGATGATATTATTGACAAATCAATCATAGTGTTTATCATTTTTCATATCGGTTAAGGATTATTTATTTAAGAAAAAAATCTCAATTTTTTAAAATGTGTTTAGGGTAAATTTATTTGGGGTGAATTTATATGAATGTATAAAGTTTTTTAAGTAGTTTTTTTGTTCCATTTTACCTAAAAAATCCATTTTAAATATTTTTTTACTTGCTCCAAACATATGCCTACAACCCTCATTCACATTCATTTAATATTAAACAATGTTTCCTTTTTATTTGGCAAAATTATTAGGCAATTTTTTAATTTAAAACCATGCAACGTGGCAAATTTTCATTGTAGAGGCAGATGATGTGATCTGTAATATACGCCTATATACAACTAGTTAACTGTCCAAAAAGAAGACACTTTGGGGACAAATAGCTGTGATTTGTGAAGTACTACTGCAAGTACCACCAATAATTAATCCAAATTATTTCCTAAAACACAATTCATACATGTTCTTGATCAGACGGTCAAGATTATCTGTTCCCATTGAAATTGTACCCAAAAACTTAAAACAATTAGGATCATATCAAAGGTTGGTACTTGGTGATATGCCAAGTTTAAGCACAACAAAGCTAGTTGAATTACAGATCGTGTAATCATATATTTGTTACATGTTCTTTTTTAATAATTTAGTTCCGACTTATTGGATCAATTAATTCGAAAAATTAATCTTACCATTCACAAACGGGGGTTCATTTAAAGTCAGAGTAACGTTTTGTAAGAATTGATACCACACATGAATTGATAGTACGCAAGTGAGAGTCGAACTCTTAGACCACAAGTTTTACGAGGCCTCTAATGATCAGATGAATACTGCTCGCATAGACCCCTAAGGGTTTATTTGTTATATGCTTTATCAAAGCTTAAAACACATGAAAAATATAAATATATAATGGAGTTGACTATGTTTATATATGTATTAAATTAGGGTTGATGATATCTTTGTTTATAGAATTCATCGTCCTTTAACTCTCAAACCATGCCTACAAATCGGTGTATTCTCATCCTATTAATCATACAATAAAAGCATGTCATGTGTGAAAGTCAAAGGTATGGGCTTCAAGATAATGGTGGTGGTCAACATGATCAACGGTAGTCTGCGGAGATTTGAATTTTAAGTATAAAACATTTTTAAAAAAATTGAGCTTCAAAACCCTAAATTTATTTCAATACAAAACAAATCTGACGTTATATATAATGTTGAGAATTTATACTCTAAATGAAAATGGGGTTTATATTATCCAATGGGTGAAATTCAAATTTTCTAAAAGTCATGCATTTTGGTAGCTTTTTTTTATTAAAAAATAATTATGTACATATTTTTTCATAGGTGTAACATTTGTAAATAACTACAGGTCACACTTTTGTTAATAACTACCATGTTAGTGGGCTCTTTGTACCATTATTTTGTATTAACTTTTATGAATGTTTCTAATATTAATCATGTACAATTACTCAATTTGGAAATAAGAAGAGAGTTAATGACTCAATTTGGAAACAAGAGGAGAGTCAATTTGGAAATAAGAGGAGAGTTAATTACTCAATTTGGAAATAAGAGGAGAGTTGAAACCCAAGATGGCGGGAAGAAAACGGCTATAAATAGGCACCCTCTTCCTACCTTACACCACCACAAACCAAAGAAGAATCTCTCTCTCTCTCTCTCTCTCTCTCTGCGCGCACTTCTGCTGGCTTGTTCATTTCAATGGCCTTCCCAGTGATTGATTTCTCGAAGATCAATGGAGAGATGAGGGCCAAGACGATGGCTCAGATTGCCAATGGGTGCGAAGAGTGGGGATTCTTTCAGGTACTTATAAAAACGTGTCTATGCAAATTCTATACCTCTATAACAATACCAACATGCAAAAGGATGCATGCTAAACACTATTAATGGGGTACATATATTTTTCACCACCATTTATCAATAGAATAAAGGAAACATGTTGCTTCATCATATGCTTGGTCCTGTCGTTCCATATGCGTACGGTGATGGAACAATTTTTGACGATCGATCACACCCGACCTACGAGTGGCTTGATCTATTTCTCTCTCTCTCCCATGACCAGAATGTTCCTAACAATGGAGAGACAGTTTTCTAAATTGCACTAGAGTAGGCATTATGGCGTTGAATACTATTTTTACCTTAAATGTAAAGAAACGCCCATTGTTT
>BRYF01000010.1:16672500-16675000 GCA_030159135.1 Actinidia polygama
TTTGATCTGTAAAAAATAAATATATTGATCAAGGAGAATGTACAAGAAAATCAGGGCATTCCCTGGAGGAAAAACAAAAGGCCTGAGGCCAAACTACTACTCAAAACAAAGAGCAAAGCAGCAAACAACCGAGAGCTACAATTAACAACCTGACTTTAGCATAAATTGATTACACCATAAAAGTGTAATTATAAGCCTTTAATTCGCACTCTGTTAGGCTTAGAATAAGTGTAATTGTATTATAATAGTTGTATATTATGAATAATCCCAAATTGGTTGTCTTCTCATATTATTAATGCTAAAAAGATAGAATTAGTGCTTTAATGATGATCTGGGATTTGCGGCATGGAAAACGAGAAAATTCTACTGGGCAAAATCTCGCGAAAAGGGGTCATATTTTTCTACATAAGTTCGATTGAGCTGATTCTTACACCGTTAGAAAAATCTCATCAAGTTAATAATGTTTGCATCTAACGTGCGTCGGTCAATTTGGCTCTGAAGGGTCTCAAAATCAAGAAAGAGTCAAAACAGAGGAAACTTGACTTTCGAACGCCTTTCTTATAGCGTTCGAACATCCAGTGAGCTAAAATCTCAATTTTTGGCTTGGCGTTCGAACGCCTAGGCAAAAATTGAAATTTTCCTAAAAATCTGTCTTTGTATTTTGGCCATAACTTTTAACTCCGATGTTCGATTGACCTGATTTTTGCGTCATTGGAAATAAGACGTCACGATCTACGACTTTGTATATAATAGATATCGTCTTATTCGAGCTATAAGGTGGTCAAAATCGCTATTGAAGTTAAGCTGATTTTGGCCTGGCGTTCGAACGCCCGTTTTTGCCGTTCGAATGCCAAGGCAATTTTCAGAAAAAATTATAGGGTTCGAAACTTGGGCCTATAAATACGAACTTTTATTGTAATTTTAAAAGGATCAGAGATATTTTAGAGTGTAAGGGCAACTATTTAGGGTTTTTGTTGTTTTTAAGTTAGATTAGCTTGGATTCAAGTAAGTATTTGTCTTTTCTCATTGTAATCCTTTAGATTCCATTTTCAATACAAGCTCTTTAAATTTTCTTGCTTTAAATTCGAAATTTCTCTTGTTTCTTTGCATTACATCAATAGTTTTAGTTTTATTTTAAGTGTTTCCATGCTTTCATGATGGATTCAAGTAGCTAGTTGTTTGAATTGGGTTCAAATGTAAAAATTACTCAAAGAATTCAAGGGTTTCAATAGAGGCATCTCATGAACTTATTGCTATATATTTTTTTGATTTTTAATTCTTAGTAATTGCATGTGAAAATCTTAAAAAACTTAGATTATTGACTGAGTTTGGGAATTTTAATCACCCATATCGATGGTATTAATTTATGGCTCTTCACTAGGTAATTACTCCACGATTACTAGGAATTCATTTACATCAATTGATTGCAAGGTGCCTTAGAACACTTAGGTTATTGATTATATTTGGCTAATTCAATGCACAAACTCTAAATTTGGTATTAACCCTAGCCAAATCGATGATATTAACTTTTGATTCCTCCACTGACTATGTATCTAATTTTAATTGATTGAGAATTATTGGTTTTCATCCTTCGAATCAAACACTCTTAATTGTTGTGTTTGATTTGAGTTATAGACCTCATTGAAAGCCTTGGATGAATTGAATGATTGGATCAATTGAGCCCAATTCCCCTTTTAATTACTTTTAAATCTAATTTTAATTTGCTTTACTTTAAATGCCTAGTTGTTAATTACTTTTATTTTTATTATAATAATTTAGTAATTTAAAACACCCATCAAAAATTCAAAAGATTTTTGGTTTTCTTTATTTTTTTTAAAATTTTAGATTTAATTCCCTTTTAATTGCAATTTGAACCAAGTTAGCTTAGTATGAGTTTAGTGTCAATAGTCTATATTGGGCTTGGTCCTTGAGGAAATACGATTCCGGACTTTCCGGATAAAACTACAACCGTCAACCGTGCACTTGCGGATAAATAGAGCACCTTTGAGGGTGAGTCAAGTTTTTGTATTGATCAAGGGGAATGTACAAGAAATCAGGGCATTCCCTGGAGGAAAAACAAAAGGCCTGACGCCAAACCACTACTCAAAACAAAGAGCAAAGCAGTAAACAACCGAGAGCTCCAATTAACAACCTGACTCTAGCGTAAATCAGATCACAAAACAACCTGCCTCTAGATCAAAACAGATTACAAATTAAAAATTATTGGGGCCTCTGTAATCAGGGAATAGACCATAGATGCTCCTATAAGTTTGAATTTGTATTCGTTTAATGATTGCCTCCGGCTGCTTGATTGTGCCTTCAAAATTTCTCTGATTTCTAGCTCTCCACATATGATAGACTGTGCTAGAAAGACTGATTTTCTTGATTTTTGCTTGAAGACTAGTTCCCCTTGCTTGTTTGATCAACCATATGACCGCAGCTTTCAGAGTTTGCATGGCCCAGGATATCCTAGCCATCTCTTAATATGTGTCCAAATCTG
>BRYF01000010.1:16680000-16682500 GCA_030159135.1 Actinidia polygama
TAGAGTCCATATTGAAGTCACGGAGCCTATTAGTTTCGCTATGAACGACTTCTTCTATAGCACATCAATACACAAGATTTAATTACTTTCGTAGTTTTTTGGCGAGCCACAATTAAAAGTCAATATATTAGTACAATAATCCAATTTGTGCGAGTTACAGGATAATTAATGGAAGCTATTACATCATTTATTTTTACTAGTCCGAAATAACTACGGAGGGAATAGATTACTGGTTGCGTTCCCTCTTCCGTCAATGTCATGGGAGAGGAGCATTTCACACCCAATCAATCATCTGTGTGAATACTGCTGCAAGACATACTTGACAATTATTTTATTGTTTGGAAAAAATGGAAAGGAAAAGATAAAATAAAAGGCAAATTTGTACTTATATGGCAGCCGACATTCAACCTTCTCCACAGCGACGGCAAGATGTTAGAGTACAAATAGAAGTCTAATTAGCGCACCATCATTTTTCCAGCTAGGTGGTTTTAATTGTTTTACATTTACTATATCAATTTGACGGCTAGCTTTTTGTTTTGATTGTTTTTCCATTCTGGAATATATAATTCATTAGTTATCAATTCCATACAGGAATTGACTTGGGAATATAGTGATTCGTGACAAAATTTTTAAAAAGGACAAGTAAGATTTCTAGCCATCCCAAATAATTTACCAGAAAAATGAATTTCACAAAAGCAAAAACTGTCATTAAGCTTGCCTTCTAACAAAAAAAAATTGAAAGTTAAACTAAATGCCCCAACATATCCAAAATATCCAAATGTAGCCCACATCAACGAACTCGAGAATGGAAGCATGTAAAATGTGATCAAGATTTAAAAGACTAGTGTTTGTAAATACCTGGACAAATATAATGAAACTGCATCTGATGAATTCTGAAATCGCCACTAATTTCTCCACAAGGAGCGCCAAGGTACTTTTATTTGAATGACTTCAAGTACGTGGATTTTTTTTCTACTGAATTGAAAATTTAAAATCAAGGTTTTCGCAACTAAATTTTCTTTCAGTGTAAAATGATGAGTACAAGTGCTTTGATAATCGAGAATATGAGTTTTAGCTTGCTCCAACATCTCAAACGATAATTATTTATTCTTATTTTCCATTTCGTCGCTTAGTATGATATAGATTTCAAATGGAGTAGTTTGGCATATTTATAAATATAGGAAGTCAATAGACTATGCTTTTGGGAGTTCACACGCATTATTTGTTTGTGCTTCATAAAGTAGTCATATTTTAGGTATTGAGAACATGAGAATTTTGTGTTGATAACTTGGGGGCTATCTATTCAAGCTGTCATGCTTTGGTTGTATTCCCAAACATTATTTCTGAAACCTACGATCATGTAGTGTAGACCTCGGATCTAGTATATAGTCTATTTTAATTATCTGAATCATTCATTTTTGTTTACATCTCTATGTCGATTCTCCACATAAAAAAAATCAAATTGGTTGGATTACCATAGCCACGCGATCATCTCATCAAATTAATTTTCGAAAAATGGATATCAAGTGTAATTTGAAAATGAATCTCCAATATTTTAATATAAATAGTTATGAACAGCCGAGTCAGCCTTGTGATAGACCCATAGTATAAGTAAGGCTAATGTTGATGAAATTTTGATACGAATCTACAAAGACATGACAATTGACATGAATATAGTACACCAACTGTTGCAAACTAGTAAAGGCACCAAATTCTTGTCACGCGGTGTATTATGAAAGAAAATCAATTGATTTTTTGTTTAGCACGGTTAACGTCGCAACCATGTTCTTTTACTTCATTTAGAAATATTATTAAATCGAGTAGAGACAATAAATAATCGAGATATCTGACAGGATAAAACAACATCAATAAAGTCATGATAAACTATGCTCCAGCGTTGAGATCCATCCTTTTGTATTGGCATCTAATGTTCAATGGGGCATGAAAATGTTGCGGCAAATGTTTTATAGCAACTTCACAACCAGGTACTTTTGCGTTGCTATAATTGTTTTATAGATTAGAAGGTTTCTTTGAATTGCTTTTGCTGCCCAAATTTATATTTTCTAAGGGATTCATAGTGCTAATTGCAAAAATTAGAAGATGGTTTGAGAAATAAAATGATTTAATCTCGTGAAAATCAAAGCATTTTTTTGCAAAATCATCGGTTGAAAAACGATTTAGGGTCAAAAACATTTGAGAACAAGTGATAACACTAGGTTACATGCATCATTGCTGCTCTCTCTTTTCCATCTCTCTTTCTATCTTTTATTCAATATCGATATATGGAATATTTTTATGTATTTTATACCAACAATTTCAATTTCAATTTCAATGTCCAACAATTAGTCAAACTAAAGTATTATTTTGCATTCATTAATTATTTCTAATCCGTCAATGAAAAAAATTTAAGTTTCTTACGTCTCATTTGCTGAGTCTTTTATTAAGGAAAGCCTTTTTTAGATTATTTTTTACTTTAGAAAAAAAATGATCTTTTGATAAT
>BRYF01000010.1:16685000-16692500 GCA_030159135.1 Actinidia polygama
CTAACATATTTATGTTATAAAATTATGGTCAATTCATCTATGAACCAAAAAGCTATAAAAAATATGAATTAAATTGAATGTAATAATATTCAAGAATAATTGAACAAATAAACTATTCTTTCTGTCCAACCTACTACCATATATAAAATGGGTATATTTAGTTTTATTAGTAGTACGACTGTTAAAACTACGGAACAGACCTTAAGTTTAGGTCAAGATAATGAAACTATGTCTTTACTTAATCCTCAAGATCTTTTTAGATATAAAAGAAAATATAAGTTCTTGCATATAAGGCTAGTTCAAGTTTCTTTTAAACCTCCAACCTTATTAGAAATGAATAGTCGTATTGCAAGAACCTACTATGTTTGTTGGTCCAGAGAAGGAATTTTCTTCTCAATTAGATAGCGTTGGTCCAGAGAGAGAAGCTCTCGGTGGCGATTTTCACCACTGCCTTCGCTAAGCTGAATCTCTTCCTCCCTTCCTCACCCCCCCACCCCCACCCCGATATGTTTGTATACCCAATAGAGTGATCTTGAGATCATGGGAAAAGGTAAAAATAAATACAAAGATGGAGGCCTTGACTCTACCTCAAATCTTGAGGATGATCCAATTCTTGCTGCGGCACTAACAAAGCCTAAACAGAACTCTTGTGGAGGACAAGGAACTTCACCTCAGATAGATGGTAGAACTATAGCTGCTATGTCCAACAATACTGCTTGCTCCATTCCAGTCCCTGAAGAGGACTCAGTCGTTCCTGCAGTCTTAGGTGCACCCACCGAACAGGACAAAGATGGAGACAACACAGGGACTCAAGAATCTGAGGATAGCCCCTCTGAGAGTCAATCGAAGAAGGTCTCTCAGACCCAAGGTGACGAGGACCCGTTCAGCACGCAAGGTGTTCGACAGAATGCCCAATAGAAAACGGGGAATGCTCAATGTGAATCTTCTGTTGCTGGGGAAGATAGGGCTAATGGGGCTCCCCAGATACAAATCAAGAAGCCATTTGTAAGCCTTTTTGCAGGGAATCGTCTACCAACAAATGGAAGCAAGCTTACATATTATAAACAAGATGAAGGCCCTATCAAAGTAGATGAGGAAGACATCCAACTATCGGACTGCCAATGGGAGAGATACCTAATTGGCTATTTTGGGGGGAGATTCCCAGGTAAGCAGGCCTTGAACCAGATTGTAGCCTCATGGAAAGTCCACCCCACCATTCAATATCATGGGAGTGGATGGATTATTGAAACCTATGTCCAAATACTTTGGATTTGGAAAACAGGAAATAAATTCCTTCCCTCTTTGGGTTCAACTGAGAAATGTCCCATATACGTTGTGGAATCATGTGATCTTTGGAAAAATCTGCTCCAAGATTGGAAGACCTATTCATATGGATAAGATGACCACCAAGAAGGAGAGGGTAACCTATGCTAGGTGCCTAGTTGAGGTGGATATGGCAAAGGAATTAACACACTCAGTTATGCTTCATATGCCAGACGGAGAAGAGCATGAACAGAGGATCTATTATGAGAGCCTTCCTAAATATTGTCCCCAATGTAAGGTTATGGGTCACACAAAGGAAAGCTGCAAGGGTAAGTCAGCCACTGTCTCCAAGGCTGTTACTAAACTTACTGAGACCCTTGTTGTGGCAACAACTTCTGAGGCAGGAGGTGGGAAGAAAGGCCATCAAGAATGGACTGTGGTACAAAGAAAGGGCTCGAAAGGCAATCCTGGAATTAAAGTAGCAGCCACTGACCCAGAGCTGATAGGAACCATCCCAGAGGTTCAAGAGAATGCGGCCTCTACAGGCCCTGCCATACACAGCTTCATTGGGGCCCCAGAGACTGTAGCCCCTTCCTCAGGCCTTCTACCAGGCTCCAACCCAGACCTACCTTCTGAGAAGGTTACCTCCACCACAAACCCCAGAGCAGATCTGCCTCCTTTACCTGAGAACATTCCAGAAGCCCTTGAGATTGATACTACCCCTCCAATCCCTCGCCCAGAATTGCCTCCTTCATTGAAAGAAGTGCCACCCACAATCCCAGGGCATTTGGAAGGGGAAATTTACATCCAGCTAGCAGGCCAAATTTCCAATGGAGAGACTAAAAGCAAGTTACAGCAGGTGCCCAAAGTTCGGGCAGGGACTTTAGCAGTTGGAGCCTCAAAGAAAGGAGCGAAGCAGACTGTAACAAAAATAATTCCAGTTGCCAAAGGCCCAGACAAAGTTTCCTCTTCAGCTATTGTGAAAGGGGAGGAAGGAAAAAAGAAGAAATATAGAGACAACCTAGTTAAGTGCGATAAATCAGTCTCTTTTGTAGAGTTTTGTGCGGATATGGGGAGTGATTCCTCAAAGCCTTTTAATCAATGATCATTTCCACCTGGAATATTAGAGGCCTCAACAAGCCTCTAAAGTAGAATGGGATATTGAAACATCTCAGGAAGTCTAGGGCAGCTATCATGGGGATCTTAGAAACAAAGCTCTCCAATTCTATTTTGGAAAGTCTAATGAGAAGCAATCTTAGGGGATGGCAGACAGTCGACAACTTCAGCCACCACTGGTCGCATTTTGATTATCTGGAAGGAGGACCTTGTCCATCTAGATTTTGCAGAGGCCACAGACCAGGTTATACACTGCCTGGCAACTTGTAAGTCCTCAAATATTTCCTTTTATATTAGTTTTGTATATGCCTTTAATACTATTGCGGGGAGAAGGACTCTCTGGGACAACTTGCGCAGGTTCGGCTCCTCTCTGCATGCCCCATGGATCCTTCTTGGAGACTTTAACAATGTGCTAAATGTGGATGAAAGGGTCAATGGAAGGTCTGTCACAACATATGAAACCAGAGATTTCAAAGACTGTTGCTATGACCTGGGCCTCTCGGACATAAGATTCTCGGTCTTTATCATACATGGTCAAACAACACTGTCTGGTGCAAGTTAGACCGAGCCATGGTCAACCTCTCATGGACTCAACAGGGTCTATCAGCTCATGCCCACTTTGATCCCCCTGGAAAACTATCAGATCACTCCCCCTGTACTGTCACTATTTTGGGGGAAAATGATAGAGGCGCCACCCCCTTCAAGTTTTACAATATGTGGGCAAATCATGAGAGTTTTGTGGATCTAGTTAGCAGCTCATGGAATATTCAAATTGAGGGTAATCCCATGTATAGGCTTTGCAAAAAGCTGAAAGCTTTGAAGGATCCACTAAAAAGTTTGAAAAAGCTCCATTTTTCTCATATCTCTGCAAGAACAATGGCAGCAGAAGAAGAGCTTCAACAAGCCCAGCTCCTCCTTCTCCCAGCAAGCTCTCAGTTGCAGACTGCAATGCAAGATCTCAGAAACAAAGCTCTTAGACTGGCAGAGGCTGAGAGGAGTTTCTGTTCACAGCTAGCCAAGGGGAAATTTTTGAGAGAGTGCGATAAAGGCACCAAGTTCTTCCATAATCTGATCAAGAGCAGGCGAGCTAAGAGTTCTATCTCTTCCATTTCCCTAGCTGATGGAAGTAGAACAACTTCATCCAAACAAGTTAGCGATTCATTTGTGCAATACTATAAGGGGCTATTGGGCTCCAAAGAAACCTGCCCAAAGCTTAATAGAGAAATAGTACTCTCTGGCAGAGGTCTGAATCCAGAGTTAGCCGATACCATAATCCTTCCAATCTCTGAAGGAGAGATAAAATCTGCCCTTTTCAGCATTGGGGATGAAAAAGCTCCTGGCCCAGATGGATATTCTTCTTGTTTTTTTAAGAAAGCTTGGGATACAGTCGGAGGGGACTTCACAGCATCAGTTTTAGAATTCTTCTCTTCAAGACAAATGTTGAAACAAATCAACCATTCGGTCCTTACCTTGATTCCCAAATCCAAAGACGCAGATAGAGTGGAAGACTTTAGACCCATTGCCTGTTGCAATGTCATTTATAAAGTCATAGCCAAAATCTTGGCCTCAAGACTTGCATCAACTCTGAGCCCTCTAGTTGACCCAGCCCAAGCTGCTTTTATCAAAAACAGAGACATGGTAGACAATATTTTCCTTCTTCAAGAGCTTCTTAGGCAATATGGGCGTAAGAGATCCTCCCCTAGGTGCATTCTTAATGTGGACCTAAGGAAGGCCTTTGATTCTGTTGACTGGGAATTTATCCAAGACATGCTTCATACCATGAGTTTCCCTCCGACCTTCATAGAATGGATTATGGCCTGCATTACCTCCACTTCCTATTCCCTTGCCTTCAATGGGTCTTTTCACGGATTCTTTAGAGGGAAAAGAGGCCTGAGACTAGGTGATCCTCTATCTCCGTACATATTTGTTCTCTGCCTAGAGTACCTGTCCAGAAACCTGGGGGACCTGAAGAATAATCCAAACTTCAACTTCCACCCGAAGTGCGGAGGTCTGAGAATTTCGCACTTAGCCTACGCTGATGATCTGGTCCTCTTCTCCAGAGGAGATTCAGTTTCTGTCTCCCTCCTCATGAACAAACTTAACCATTTTGGAGACTGCTCGGGGCTAAAGATTAGTCTCACAAAATCTAAGTTCTTCTCGGCAGGAATAAATGATAGACTTGGAGACCATTAAGGGAATTACTGGCTTCACTCAAGGTTCTTTCCCATTCAAGTATTTGGGCATCCCAGTGGCGGCCACGAGGCTCTCCATAGGCCAATATTCTCCTCTTATTGATAAAATCTCGGAAACCATTAATGTATGGGCTGGAGCATTTTTATCATATGCAGGCAGAGCTGAGCTGATCAAAGTTGTGCTTCAAGGTGTCGAATGTTTCTGGCTCTCTATTCTCCCAATCCCTACTGGGGTTAAGGCCAAGCTAACTCAGCTCTGTAGAAACTTCCTCTGGAGTGGCAAATGTAACATGACCAAGAAGCCTCTTGTGTCCTGGAAGGAGGTCACTCTCCCAAAAATTGAAGGGGGTCTAGGCATTCGGAATTCAAAAGCTTGGAACAAGGCTCTGCTATCCAGAACGTTATGGAACATTCAGGCGAAGAAGGATACATTATGGGTCCAATGGGTCCACCAAATACATATGAAAAGAAACAGCTTTTGGGACTATCAGACCAAACAAAGTGACTCTCCCCTCCTAAAGCAAATCTTTACTCTAAGAGAGGAAATCATACATGCAGAAGGATCAATTCAAAGTGCAGCCAATCGGCTGGTACAGTGGGCTCCCAATGGAGTGTTCCAATCCAGAATTGCTTATGAGTATTATAGGCCAAGGAGTGCCAAGATTACATGGCGAAAGTTTGTCTGGAATAGCTCGATTCCCCCAAGGCAATCATTCATCCTCTGGCTGGGTCTCAAGGGTCACCTCCTAACCAAAGACAAGTTACAAACCTACATTGATGACCCTGTCTGCCCCTTCTGCAGATCCGAGAATGAAACTATTGATCATCTCTTTTTTCGTTGTAGAGTAGGCAGTCAAATTTGGGCCAAAATCAAAAGTTGGCTAAGTATAACCCGGTCTATGCAAACTCTAAAAGCAGCGGTAAAATGGATGATCAAGGAAGCTAGAGGCACAGGATTCCCTGCTAAGCTAAAAAGAATTAGCCTGGCCTTCACGGTGTATCACATTTGGGGAGCCAGAAACAAGCGAATTTTTGAAGGCAAATCTGAGAATCCAGATTCTATCATCAGGGACATTCAGATTCAAGTCTACAGGTCCATGTACAATTTATTTCCCGATTATAGAGTTTGAAGTCTTTCATCCCCCTTTTTGTTTAGAGCCGGGTGGATGCTTAATCTCCTTTGATCTTTAGTGGTTTCAGGCTATGGCCTTCTGTTTCTCTCCTGGGAATGCCCAGTGTATTTTGTACATTCATTTTTGAGAAGTACATTTTTATTTACAGAGCAAAAAAATGAATACTCGTATACAAGCTATGCTAAGAGATGCTAGGTGCCTTGACTGGAATTCATCAATAATGGGTGTTGTTTGTTGGTCCAATAGGCAACTCAAGAGGGGGGTTTCAAAATTAATAAGCAATTAAGGTTAATTAGAAATTAATCTAATTAATTCTACAATAAATTAACTAGTGTACAAGGTAATAAATACAAATTTAAGATAAAGATAAGAATAAGAGAGAGCACATCAAGATTTACCGAGGTTCGATCACAACTTGTAATCTACATCATCCTGAAACCTCCACAAGATCTTCTTCCACTACTTGCAATCAACTATTAAAATGTGAGGGCTGATTTCTAAGTGCTCAGCTCACTTTTACAATAAGAACTTATCACCAAGTTCTTTCAAGAGGTTTTGTCCAAGACCCTCTCAATTTTTTAAGTATTTTTTTCCAAGTACACTCAAACTTACAAGCAAATGAATGAATGAATGTATTACAAGTGAAAACAAACTCTCTCAATAGAGTAGATATGAGTGGAATCACATAATCAATGCCAACTTTAAGACAAAAAGAATTTTTAATAAATCTTGACTTTGGAGCTTTGTAGATGATCAATTAATACAATAAAATGTGTCTTCAAATCCATTAAATACTCTTGGAGACTTGTATTTAATGACTTGAATAAGATTGAACCGTTGGTGGTAGTTGTGGAGCATTAAATGCTGTTTCAAACAACTTTGCATTCAAAAATATTACCGTTAGTGTTCTTTGATATCAACTGCTAGAGTTCTTGAGCATCCTTGACATATGATGTATTTATGTTCTCTATTTTTATTCGCGGTTGTTTATTATGTTCGGTGTATTTGATTTTTTTGTAGTTAGGTTGAGCAACCACTTTGTGTATAGGTTTGTATCCAATCGTTCTCCTCCCAGACACCCATCAATGGGTACTATCTAGATGTAATGTTTTAGGTTGTGTCCCTTATTTGTTTTGGAACTATCTTTTGTGGAGTCGATGATAGTTTCTCTGTTGTTTTGTTTTGTTATATTGTTGGATTTGTGTATAGTATGCAAGTTTATTTTTGTTGTTTGGTTGTGTTGTGTTGTTTTGTTTTGTTATATTGTTGGATTTGTGTATAGTATGCAAGTTTATTTTTGTTGTTTGGTTGTGTTGTATCCCTGATGAATGCCCTGTAAGGACCTTGGACACCACATATCTCCACATTGGTATAATATTGTCCATTTTGGGCCTAAGCCCTCATGGATTTGCTCTTGGGCTTTACCCCAAAAGGCCTCATACCAATGGAGATATTTGTCCATCCTTATAATCCCATGATCCTCCCCACTTTTAGCCAATGTGGGACTTTGGTCGTATACCCAACAATCCTCCCCTCGAACAAAGGACCACTGAGCCTCCCCTCAAACGATCATCAATCCATCCATCTTCCTCACCAGGAAGAATTACCGCTCCATCGAGGTCAACTACTCTTCTCCACCGCGTTGAGGCACACGCCTTACGTGAAGCACCTGAGCACCGCCTACCTCGAGAGCTTGCTCTATCCAGATCGACTCCTCTCCACCGCGTTCGGGCACATGCCTTACATGAAGCATCCGGAGCATACCGTCTGTCCAATAGAGCTTAAACACGGATCCC
>BRYF01000010.1:16715000-16720000 GCA_030159135.1 Actinidia polygama
CGATCAATTTGACTTGTTTTGTACTAAATTTCTGACGGAAAAGGGAAACCTAAACGGTTATGTAGGAATTAGCATTATAAATTTTAATCTAACTAAGCAAATATAGCAGTTACAAAGATGTTTTTAAAGTTTTAAATTTGACTTTTTATGGTAAATTAGCTAGTTGTGGGTCCATCTTAGATCCACTTTTGATAATTTGAATCCATCGTCTTGTAAGAATTACAGAAAAAATCGATCCTCCAAACAAAAAAATTAAATTGATATAATATTAGTAACCACGAGATCAATCATTTTCGTCTATTTATTAAAAAAAAAACCTTGAATATGACGTGTTTGGGTTTGCTTTTGTCTTTAGTAAATCTTTTCATCATTTTAATATTTTTTTGATTTGTCTGTATCAAAAAAAATTAAAAAATATAATAATTTCTTTTACAAAAGATCACATGGAATAATTCATATTTTAGTGGCTTTTATTTAAAAAATTATCTATTTATTTATTTCGATTCCTCTAATCAAGACAAACCCAAAAAAATAAAAAAAATAAAACATGAATTAAAAGATGAGAAAACATTAATTGCAGACACCAAAAATCCAAAGAGATCTAATTTATCTCAAATCAGGTATTTACCCTATCTTATACCATTTTATATATACTGCTGTCGATAAATATTATTATAAGTATATCTTAGAGGTGCAATTTATAATATAGAAAATGATGTTTTCAAAAAATTACGTATAAACTAATTTTATTTCTATGTATTTCAAATGGTCAAACCAAACGCTTAAATGAAAATTAAAATTTTTTTCTAAATAAGTTTCTTAAATACATTAAACACTTGAATAAGATTATTGTTGGAAATAAAAAAATTTCGACATGTAATTCCCATTCCTGGTAATTAATTCTTACCATCCAAACGCAGTCTAAATGCTTGATCAAAATCATTTAGAAGCAATATACGTTCTTTAATAGTAATCTAACTTATTAACCCGCTAGCATTCTGTATTTTATAAAATTAATAAATAAGTAAACAAATAAATATAACAAATCAAGCCCCAACCCATATGGGTGCAATTTTAACACGAGTTTAGCTCAAGTGATTGTACATCTTGTTTTCAAGACAGAGATTTGAGGCTCGAGTTTATGAAAAAGTATGAATGTCTTTTAACAATAAATATAACATATCAAAGCCAAAACATACGGGTGCAGCTTGAACGTGAGCTTAGTTTATACGGTCGTACTTCTTGATTTTAAGACGAAGATTTGAGGTTTAAATTTATGAAAAAGTATGGAATGTCCCTTAATTCTACCATTTGAATAAAAATTATAAAACTTTTTGCAACAACCAGAATGAGGATGAAGCTGAGCCATGTGCTCGTGTCCGAAAATGTAAATTTTATTGGGCCCCTTTACACTTGGTCCTGAATCTTTTTCTGGTCAGGACCTGATTTACTTGATTTTGATATTCAAATAAATATCTGCTTCATTATTTTGTCAATATTTTTTTAAATTCAAATACAAAACATGAATCATTATATATTTTCGAGAGGAATAATATATATATTGCTGAGTATTTAATAACATGTTTGCCCGTCTACACAAAAGATCTTAGTTTTACCATATACTAGCATTCACTGCACATGCGATACGTGTGAAAAAAATAATTTTTAGTTGAATGATTAAATAAATATTGAATATTGAATTACATAGTAATAATTGCAATAACATTTAGTTGATTCTCGAATGAATATATATATATATATATATATATATATATATATATATATATGCGTGTACGTTATCGTAAAATTAGTTTTTAGTTGATTCTCGAAGAATATCTTTTGAACCTGCTTGTATTGCATACATAACTCATATTTCTTGGCAACAAGATACCGAACCATTTTTCTGATTTAGTTTTACATATACCAATTGTTTGGATTCTTAATTTTTCTTGGAACCGTTACTACGGATTTAAGTCATAATTTTCTAAAAAACCGGTCTAATCCGTACCATGAACATCTCTCCCATTCGTTTTATTATTGTAGAAACATCCCATATTAATAAGCATTTGGAGGTACCAGTCCAACTCATAACATTTGGTGGAGATATATTTTTGTGTGTGTGTGTGTGTACTTTTAAGAATATCAATTAAGATCTGCCCATTTAATGAGTGGGCTTCAAGTGTCCTAACTACTGGGCTCACCCTCAGTTTGGGTGTGAGGTTTAGGAGGTTCCAATCCAAGCCCTAATTATTTGGTTAGAGGGCTTTTATATACTACTCATCAAATATGTTTCCAAATCTAACTTTATCCCAATCCCATTATTGAAGAATAAGTGATAAATTTTACTATTGTTTCCAGTAATTTGACCAAAGTTTTATTTCAGTCCCTGTAATTTTAATTTGAACAATTAAAACCTTGCACTTTAAATCTGATTCCAATGTAATCCCCCTATCAATATGAGCACGTGATACAACAATGACCATTTTTAATGAGTAATCTTATCAGCATTGGTTCCTGTAATTTGACCAAAATTTTATTTTGGTCTCTAATATTTGGTCTTGTAAGTTTCACGGGCTTGCTTTCTATTCAAAATTAAAAATCCTATCTATAACTCGATAAACTTCTAAACTTGTAAGGCCAAGTTTGGGGTGCATAAAGATTTTTAAAATAGTCATGTCAGCATCACGTGTTTGCATTCCGTCCAAAATCTTAATGTGTATTGACAAGAGAACTACATAGGTACCAAATTGAAAGTGTAATGTCCTAATTATTGAAATTAAAACTATAAGGACCGAAATTGAAATTTCTGTCAAACTACATAAACCAATGTTGAAGTTTACCCTCCACTAAATTTGTTCCAGTAACTAACTGCATTCAATGTGATAATCTAATTTTGGGATATCATACCGAACTTCATTAATTATAAAACTGACTTGTGTGTATATTTATGTAAACTCATATTTACCCTTTTAGAAAGTTGAAATTCTCATCTTGTGTGTGTATGTTATGTAAACTCATTCTCAAAGTGAACAATGTAACTAGAGGTGAAAATTGGGCCTGGTCTGGTGAGCCAGTTTGGCGTCTAGTTCGGATTTGGTATAGGCTGTGCCGGTCCAGCCCGTTCGGGCACGTGTATGCCCGAAGCCAGTCATCAATCGGACTTGGACTGGACACTCGGCAAAGTCTGATCCGTTTGAGCAAGCCAATCCGTTTGAGCCTGAAATCCAACCCACCAGCCTAGCCCCGTCTGGCCCGTTTCTCGCGTACCCATTTGAAAATTCGGCCAAGCCAATTCCGTCCTGGCCACGCTGGATCCCCGTCGTCCAATGCCGACACTGCTGATCTAGCGCTTGCAGGCGGAATCTGCTATCGTGTGACCCTCCAGCATCTTTCGCGGGTCAGACTGGGCAGGGTGCTTGAATATATATAATATTTTCAGGGTTGAGTTAGGTCCAACGGGTTCTTCTAACATACCCTAACGTCTTTCTTGAGGATCTCTCTCTGGATGGGGCTCTCGTCATCGACTCAGTTGAGGATGCAGAGGTATGTTGTGACTAAGTAGACATTGGCTGATTTGAATAGTTCATCAATCTTTGACAAAACATAGAACATTTCTTAATCACGCTGTATTTGGATCAAGGAGTAGTTCTATATGCCAAAATTGGTTGCAATCTGGAGATGAAGATACTTTTTAGAAACTGAGGTCTCATGACTGCTAGGTTATGGTTCATTTTTGTATCTTACCTTTCTCTTTGGGCAAAGAATAAGAAACCATCCTCAGTTTTGCATTAATGAAATCTGAATTGGGGACTCTCTCTCTCTCTCTCATGGGTTGGAACTTGGAAGCCACCTGCTTGCTGGTTGGTTTGGCATCGAACTTAAGTGCAACAATATATGCAAGAATACTATTTGCTACTCGTGTAACCTGGTAAATAACAAATAAAGAAAATACATGAAATGTAAAGGGTAGAAACTAGCTGTTCTATAAAGAAGGTATAGTAAAAGAATTAGAGAGAAAATGAATGAACTTTCATCTGCATGAGCATTGCAAAGACAAGGTGTTGAACCCGAAGTTGGCCAGTGGCCTGGGACGGGACTTGAAAATTTGCTCACTATCAAAGTCTTAGCTTCTAAATCTCTTAACTGTTATTAATTTTTGAGTTAAGTCAGTTCATGTGGATTTTTGCTCCCGATTTTAATTAGACCTCCCACTAGTTGATGATGTGATTACTTTCATGATCCTAAGTTATCAAAGAAACTAGTTGTTCTATACTAGTTGTTCTATTCCAAAATATATGTGAAAAAAGAGGGATGTAATAATTAATCACATGATTGTAATTAATTTATTACGAAGTAATTGAAAAGTAGTGTTATAACCTAGATCACATAATCATTTTATCGAGGTTCCGCTCTCATTCTTAAAATATATGACTATATTTTGATTAAAAATTGTATAACATAGACGCTCTCGCTCTTAATGTATTTTGATAGAAGATGCTTTTGCGCTCCCGCTCACCCTTTACGTGACCTAAGTTGTAACACAAGAGTTGACTTTAAATGAGTGGACTACGAGATCAACAACACGTACATGATCTGACCAGTAGTTTTTTGTGGATTTGGAAGCCCAATAGCCATATTTAGGTGGTCCTCGAGCTTGAGGTCCTTGTTAGCATTTTTTATATGGATTATTTTTTTCATTATTTAGTCAAAATATTCTTTTTTCTGATTCCAATTGATTAAAAAAAAAAGTACTAAAGACAAAATTAATCTGTTGTTTTCCTTTTACTGCCTTTTTTGTAATCAAGACAAACCGAAAAAGTAAAAAAAAAACTGACAAAAAATTAAAATAAATTCACTAAAAATGAAAATAATCCAAGAAAATCTGGAATCTTGAAAAAAGGAAAAAAAAAAAAAAAGCAAGCAAAGCGAAATTTTTGGAACTATGGGTACGATACAATGGGTGACTTTTTTATCAAAGCAGAAGTCACAAACAATGTAGC
>BRYF01000010.1:16742500-16745000 GCA_030159135.1 Actinidia polygama
GAAAAGTCCTTTTTGGGGTGTGGAGGTGGGAGTTTTGCTTTAAAGTTTCAAACAATTTGGTTCTTATAGTCACAAAACAATATATCTAAATTTGGTATAGCCTATAAAATGTTCAATCGAAGTGGGAGTAGAATTAATGGAATTGATCGTTTGTTGCAGCTGAACTTATTTTAAAACCTGATTACATAAACGTATCAAAAATGGAAATTCTCAAAAATTAATATTTTCTAGTTTTAAAAAAAAAAATTAATTTGTATGCACTCCAACATAATTTGTAAGACATAAAAATGCAGCAGCTTTAACAAAAAAGTTATGGCCCATGACTGGGGTATTCACTACAATTCTAACACCCCAATTATTACCTAGGAACTGGTGCCTGTTGACAACCAGTATTGCACCCACTTACCAGTAAGTGTTGTTACCTAGGAACTGGTGCCTGTTGACAACCAGTATTGCACCCACTTACCAGTAATTGTTGTCTCTTCACATTCCATGGGGTGCTAACACTGACCTTTTTTGAGTTACCTCAAATGTATTTAAACTCGGACATTTAATTCCCTTAAACTATGGGAATCGCAAAGACATCTAATGCCACTCTTATGATGTCTTCCTCAATCGCTCTCTCCCCAACCACACCTAATTAGTCTTTCTCTCTCTCACAGACCCATGCATGATTGTTGCACCACCAATTGTCAATCAACATCACCGGTGATACGGGGACATCCCCACACCCATGGGCAGACAGAAGAAGGGACGAGTGGGGGCAGCTGTCCCCACTGAATTCTAAAAAATCGTTTAAAAAAAGTATTCTATACATTTATTTTTTTTAATTAAAAAATAATATAACTTGCCCCCACTCATCAATGAAATATTCAAGTTTTTATTTTGAATTTATTTTATTTAATTATAAATAATTTTGTGCATGATTCTATATAAGTTTTGCCCCCACTGATAAAAATTCTTGAATCCACCCTGCTCCACAACCACGCCGACCACCTACCCTACAGGCTACAAGACCTCCAACCCTTAATTTTGTCTCTCTCCACCATTACCAAACCCACCATAACCATCACGCACAACCATCCCCACATCTCTCTTTCCCGTCCAACCAAGGCGGCAGCACCAGGTTGCACTTGGTTTTGGACTACAGGGCTAGAGGGAAAGAGACATAAAGACTGTGGGAAGAGACAGAGAATGGAAAGAGAGAAACATGAGTGAGGACCCTAATTCCTTTCCCACCTAAGGCCATGTTTGGATGTTGAAAACCTTATAAAGAAGAGTATTTTTCATCACTAAATTTTACTAAAAATGTCATATGAAGGTCACACGACTTTTCCACAACCCTAACAGAATGTTCATGAATTTCAAGTGTAAAGTTTCAAAAGTAAAATACATGAAGAGGTGAAGTGTTCGAGTTTATACATTAGGCGTGGCTCAGAAAAAGGTCATAGTTTAAGTAATAGCTAGTCATATTAAGCCACGACTAAGACAATTCTTTAAGTGTTGCATATATGGGTATAGACCATACGACCATCACATATAGGGGCGAAATAGAATTAGAATACATAGTGGGCGAAATTAAAAGAAATAAATATTTACCGAATAATATTTTTTATATTTTTAACAAAAAATATAGGTATTTCTCATATCCATATCACCAGAACTATATTACATTTATAGACTACCATTCTTCATCAGAAAACTATTTGGCCTTGACAAATATAAAAAGAAGAAGTCTAATTCCATATTTCAATGTCATGGTACACAAAGTGACAAAGTCACTCCAGGATCTTTCAAAACATGAAAATTGTCGAATTATTATTTGAACTAAATTTCATAGCAATTTCACTTTTAGTGTACCAAATTCCCGAGTCTCAGAGGAAATCATAGGGATGGAAAACTGATAATTTAATGGAAGTATTAGTAGTTACTTAAAGATAAACAAAAAATATAAAGTAAACATCTCTCTCTCTCTCTCTCTCTCTCTCTCTCTCTCTATATATATATATATATATATATATATATATATATATATATATTCACACAACTTCTTTACAGTCCATTTTTTGGATTACACAATGCAGTTCAAGTATTTTAGGCCAATTTTGATGATCAAACCCGTTTATATTGTAGATTTTATTGAGGAGTTTAATACTATACAAAATTTGATTGATCGGATACAAATTAATAGTTGATCAGTATAAATTTATATCAAGATAAATGGCTATATTTTTGTATGTCTCACTCATTTATTAAGTTATAAATAGACTAAACTGATTTTAATTTGTATGCGATCAACATGATTTTTAGAATATTAATTTTCATGACAAAGTCTACAATATAAATGGTTTGGATCATCAAAATGAACCAAAAATTTAAAAATTAGATTACAAAGAAGCTTTGACATATATATATATATATATATATGTATATATATATATATACTAGAAATTACCCATGCTCACGGGCACTCCGGAAAAAATATTCACATCTTAAGCAT
>BRYF01000010.1:16750000-16757500 GCA_030159135.1 Actinidia polygama
TGACCACAGTGACGATTGGTGGAGCCGATGCTACCTATAGTGAGCCGAGGTTCGAACCCAAGGGACCTAGGAGCTTGGTACCAGCAAGAAGGAAGCTGGTGAAGAAGATGATGTTTGATTCAATGGTTCAAGCCATTGCCTCTTGTTTCTACACCAACAAGAAGAAGAACAATCTTTCGGCCTAACTTGGCTATGTGACATTACAATATTCTCTCTTGTGGTTTCGTGAATTATCGAATTAATTATTTCATTCACATTCATATTATCATATATCTAAGTGATAGTATGAGATTTGTATTTCAAGTAATTCATACATTCGATAATATATGGTGTGCCCTACCACTACACTTCCTTTATTGCTAATGCCATCGATGTGTCCACGGTCATTAAGGTAGGTGATGTTTGGGATATATATTTTTATCTAATTTTCTTTCTATCTAATTAGAATTTTAAAATTTTGCGATTTCTCTCCAAGAGAATTTGAAAATGTAAAAAACGTGATCTAATTTAAAAAAATAAAATCACTAAAAAAATTCATTTTTTCACTCAAAAGTGAGCTTTTTTTGTGTTAGAAGGGGATTTTCCCCTGCTCCCAAATTATGTCTCCTTATTTTAATACACTTGCTGTTATATCAAGGGTAAAAATGTAATAACACATTTACCTCGACCCATCCTCATAGAATCCGCCTTGGCCACCGCCACCGCCGGCCAAAATAGGGCACCAGTTCCTCCCCCACTACTCTCTCTGTCTCTCTCTCTCTCAAAATCACAAAATTCAATCCCTAAATTAGAACCCTACCCTGCTTCAGGCACCATCGCCCCTTAAGTACAAGAAACGCCATCCAAAACCAGAACCCTACCCCTCGCCGAAATCAATTTCAAAACCTATGGAACCCTCTTCCAATTTAGACTTTTGATGAGAATTGCAAGCAGAGTTGTCGTCCATTGAAGGAACCTCTGATAGATTCAAATCAACCGTTGCAATCGAAGCTCGAGAGCTGTGCGATGAAGGAGCAATAGCAAAGACGCGTTGTTGGAGATTCATTAGCCCAAGAGCTCTTGGTGTTACAACACGACAACTTATAGGGACAACGATGGTGGCGGCAGTGGCTTGCAAGTGAAAGTGTGGTTGTTGGGTTAGGGTTAGGGTTAGGGTTAGGGTTAGGGTTAGGGTTAGAAGATGAGGTTTTGAGTTTTGTAGGTGTACTCAGATAGAATCAAAAACCTTAAAAATAAGGTAGGGTGCATTGAGACTGTTGGGGGTTGTGGTGAGACCTTTTTGATCTGCATTTATAAGTTCCTTTGTTTTACCCTACCCATTTTAAGGGTAAAATAGGAAACTGATTAAATTATTATGATGATGTCAGCAAATTCTGTTTACTCATTAACGGATTGCTAACGGAAGGAGGTATTTGAAAAAAAAGAAAATGAAGTAGAATGGAGGTCCATGCCATTTACAAACCTTAAGAGAGTTTTCTATTATTGTCAAAAAACTAAGGGGAGGTCACTGTAATTTACCCTAATATGAATTATTTTATGTACGAGTCTTTTTCCACTTTTGGCCAACTCAAGTCATGGGTGGATTTGGTTTATTATTCCAATTCAAGGGGTCATTTTTATCACATGGCATTTAACAAAAGTTTCAAGGCATTCAGATAAGAAACCATCATTTTGAAGTGAAAAGACACCTTTCAAAACACTTTGGATTTCAAAATTACTAAAAACTCCTTTTGAAACTCTATAATTTATAAAAATATCGATTTTGCTGGGTACAAGGTGACATACCTAATACCATTTGATATAGACCGATACGCCGAGGTGAGAGTCAAGACAATGGTCCGAGCCAAAGCCGGATCCAAAGTGATCTCCATTAACCCAATTGGTGTGCAAGGGGTGTTTGGTGTCATTTACTATAAGTTAGTTTTTTTAAATCATAATTTTTTAAGTTATTAACATATAAAACTTAAAAAAGGCTGTAAATATGCTTGATAAATTTATTATAAGTTGTGCCAAAAAGCTTGTTTTGTTTCGTGAAATAGCTTTATATGAACTAAATTTCCAAATTGTTCTATAAATTAAGTTTATTTTTTTATTTTTTACAAAAAAAAATATTTTTGATCTTTATAATCATCTATAAAGACGAATTAAAAAAGTAAATAGATTTAACATAAAAACTTATAATAATTCCACTGAAAACAAAAATAATCAATTATATCCCCAATTAGGCCATTATTATTGAGTTTTTTTTCAAATAAATTAACTTATAAGTACAAACAAATCAACCCTCTTTATCGAAAAAAATAGAGGAGACTGACGATTCATCCGGAATTTGTATGAACTCATTTAAGTTTTGTCAAAATCCGCGGCTTCGATTCATGATCTTAATTAAGACAATGTGATGTTTCCTTTTTACAGAACAAGAAAATAGGGTCTTCGAGTTGCAAAAGATTAGAGTCAAAGAAATGGTGCTTTTGAAGAGAAACTAATATTCTAACAAGTAATAAAAATATTACGATTTGTTATGGTGTATTTTAGGCAGGTGTATATGTATATCAAAAATAGTAAAAAATAATATGTTACGTATCATTGTGAAAAATGTTACGACTTTTTGTGATAATTTTTTTTTTTACGATCGATTGCGATGAATGTTACGATTAATTATAATAATATAAACCCAATGTATGCACCATATTTTAAGGTGCGAACAATCTCCAACTACTAAAATACAAAATCAATCTGGTCTTTGATCCCCAACACATAATATGTGTGGAAAGTGAGATAAATCAACGTACAAAAGAGGGTATAAATGTCCTTTCAAAGACAGCCTTTGACCCTTTTTATTTTATTTTTTTCGATTGGCATATCCTTGGTATCTTCCAATGAGAAAATGACTTAGTCTTCCAAGCATTGTCCCAACATGTAAAAAAAAAAACATATGGCCTAACAATAGGGCATTAGGGTCATTGCTTAGGGTGATCTGAAATTGACTCTTTGTATATGATAGGTCAAAAATTACACGTGTGTATATACACTAAATCATAAAAAAATTGAGAGAATTACGACATGATTCGTTTAAGGGTACCGATTCCATTAAAAATCATAGTAAGTAATTACTGCTCAAAAAGTTTATTTTTATAGATTGGGATACAAATTGTTATTTATACCCTTACAGTGTTATTTTTTGGAATAATTATATTAGGATCTACTTAAACATTCTTATATAAGAAAGGCATAGTTTAGTTGATTAGTACCCAAAAAGTCTATTTTTAAAATTTTAGGGATGCAAATTGACTTTTATACTCTTATAGAGTTGGAATTTTGTTAGGTTACTGCCATAATGTAATATTTGAAAATTATGTTATTATAGATTATATATTATTCAATTTCCATATACAAAATATGGTGATTGTTGAATCATAATCGGCTAGATTTTTTGAATTCAAATTTATATTTCTAACATTCTGAAATTGAAACGTTTATATTTTCAAATTTGTCACAATATTAATAGTGGCGGGGTCAGGATTTTGATTCAGGAGGGGCACCTATTAATCACAATCTTAAGAATATTTTTGATAGAATATTATAGAAAAAAATAAATAAAAAGCCATATTATAACTACATAAAATCGAAATCATTTAATCCAACCATTTATTCAAAGATCCAAATTTCAGATTATTAAAGCAAAATGAAACCATAAGATTGAAATAAATAAAAACTTTAATTTCACTTGATAGAGATAGAGATAGAGAGTCCTAACAAAATTTGAAAGAAGAATCGAACTTAGGTATGATATGTTTTTAGAGAGAGATTTCTAATAAGATTTGAAAGAAGAATCGAATTTAGATAGGATATGTTTTGAAAAAAAAAATAATTTTATAAGTTCTGTTTAGAATGTGATAAATATCATGTAAGTTAAAAATACTAATTTCGTATTAGTAAAAACTTTTGTAACATTAATAGAATCATAAATTAATTTATTAAGGTTGTATTGTTTTTTTTCTTTACACTATTATGATATTTTCAGTTTAGTATATAAGCGGAAATTTCCTCTAAAACTGAAAAAACTAGGGGATCTAAATTAATTTAAGATGGACACTAATACGATTATATAGGGGTTTAACTGATATAACTTCTTTAAATATAGGGGTACTTGTAGTAATACTCAAAAATTCAAGGGAACTGTGCTTGGATTTATGTAATTATATAGTTTGCCTGTGCATATCCACAATTTTTCTGCTAGTTAAATAAAAAGGAAAAGAGACGAAAGTGGTGATTACAACGTGGGACCCAATGTTTGAATTTCCAAGATTTGAGAGACGAACAGATTTTTAAGTTTGTTTTTTTTTTGTTTTTTTTTTGTTTTTTTGGGGTAACTGTTTTGGATTCTTATTTTTTGGGGGTCAGTGATTTTTTTTTATTTTTGATCAGAATTTTATATTTTCTCGGTGTTTTTTAATAAGAAAACTTTGAGAATGTAAAATATTTTTATATAATTTATAAAATAAATCACTAAAGACAAAAAAAAAGTCACTTTTATCCCCAAAAAAATATCTAAAAATGACTTTTTAGTTTTTAGTGAAATTTTTTTTCAAATTCGATAAAAAATTTATATTTTCGTACTCCTCTCGTCAGAAATATGAAAAGTATCAAATTTTGATCAGAGTAAAAAAAATTCACTAAAAAAAAAAGTATGATACCCCACCACCACACTAAGGCTCCATTTGGAATCAATTTTTTTTAGCTTTTAGCTGAGTTTTTTAAGCTTATAAGCAAAAAAAAAAATACAGAATTGGGTTTTTTGCTTTTCTATTTTTTATTTATTTATTTTTAACTAAAGTAAAACTAGAAAATTAAAAAATTAAAAAATCTTAATTTTTTTAATTATCAATTTAAAAATTACTTGACTTTTAAGTATTACCAAACGGAGTCTGAGCCTGATACCCCACCCCCTAGCCTGATACCCCACCAACATACTTTCTGAACTCGATAAGTACGTCACCCTTTCTTTGCACTGTCGTAGAAAATTCCAAAATTCCAAATTCAATTGCGCCTCTCTATTATTATTATTAACCTAATTCATGTGGTGCCCCACCACCACACTAACCTAATTCTATACATGGGTGTACAAATATATAGGCTTAACATTTATATATATATATATTTATATATATATATATATATATATTTATACTTTCCTCTATATCTAATTATATAACGAGGATTAATTAAATTTAATTCTTCATTATCTTGACCTAAACTTAAGGTCTGTTCCATAGTTTTAACAGACATACTGCTAATTAATTCAAACATTTCTTTCTTATATATAGTGCTAGGTTGAACAGTAGGAATAGTCCATTTGTTTAACTGTTCTCGAATATTTTCATATTCAATTAAATTAAAATTTTTAATAGAGTCATTACTATTTAATTTCTGCATATTAGAAATTTGAGAAGATATCTCACACTATATATATATATATATATATATATATATATATATATATATATATATATAGTGTGTGTGTGTGTGTGTGTATTTTTAATCAGTTTAAAAAATTCCATAATCTCAATTTAAAAAAACTAATAATTTTTTTGTTTGTTCATAGGAACGAAACTTCTACAAAGTTTATGATTTGAACTCTTAAAGTAAAGTTGGCTAAATATTGGTCATATTATCCAACGTGGGATGTAATACGTTCTTTTTATAAAGTACGTTGAAAAGATTATTTATATAAGAAATTAAATTGATCAAAGATCAATGGTCATATGATATAATCGCATTTCTCTTATTTCTTATTTGAAGGAAAATGATCCAACGATTTTGCTAGCGAAATTCAATCACTTTTAATTTTTACATGATCTACTCAACATGTCCTAAAAAAAAGATGAATGACCTAGATTCAATCAATTTTACCCTAAAGTTCAAAACCAACACTCTAAAAGGAGATTATTCCTATATCGAAAAAAAAAAAAAAAAATGGATGGTGATGACGTGTCCAACACATTTCAGCCTGGATTGTGAAACACAGCCGAGGGACCACCGTGGAAGACGTCGGAGGGAGAGAGAGAGAGAGTACCAAAGAGCTGAGGGAATTCGGTCTCCGCCGTGTTTGCCGAGATATCTGTCGCCGTCCCCTTCCCTTTTTTCTCGCACGATATTTTGGCGACACGGGTTT
Organism: Actinidia polygama; assembly: GCA_030159135.1. Lineage (NCBI taxonomy): Eukaryota > Viridiplantae > Streptophyta > Magnoliopsida > Ericales > Actinidiaceae > Actinidia > Actinidia polygama. The sequence continues at coordinate 16,756,176 of BRYF01000010.1, forward strand.
ATAGAATTTATGGATGAAAAAAAAAAATCAATTTTAACCCTAAAACTTTTTCATTTCTTTTTGGAAAAAAAAGTTATGGCAATCGCAGCGTGTATCATACTATCGTAGAAATATTATTATATACTTTGTGGGGACTGGAAACAGTTCCACGAGGACTGACCAATAGGATTTCGAATTCTTGTTTGCGTGACGGCTTTTGAGGGCCCACACCGATGTGATTGCTTCCCTTCCAGGTGCTCCACGGAAACTGTCGGGTACACGACCCGGAAATTCGTATCGGGTCCCTGGGGAAAATTATACTTTGTATCCCTGTACTTTTACTGAGATTTCATTTTGAACCTTGTACTTCTAATTGTATTAATTAATTCCTTGTGTTTTAGGTTCCATATTCACTCTACTTCGGTCCCATCTGCAGCAACACGTAAGTATAAAGTTTGCTGAAGGAATTAAAATTTCTCCCTAATGCAGGAAAAAAAGAGAGACTATTTTAAAATATAGATTACTATCATCAAACATAAACCCACAATCAAAGACTGCAAGTTGACTACTTGATGATCTCTTTCTCTATTTAATAGAAATGGAAATAGAAATGGAAATGGAAATGAATATGTAAAGCAGGTATTTGATTTGAACCTTATTAAATTAAACTATTGACTCACCGAATAGCTCAGATCCAACTTAGTTGTTATACATATTCTTTAGTGATGATGTAATTTCCCACCTCGTTATTTTATGCAATGAATGAAAATTATACAACTCATATAAATATTATTGTTCAATTATTCAATATGTTATGATTTGTGTCAATTCATTTTGACAAGTGAAATGTAAAACTCAAAAAAGATAGATATTTTTTTTAAAAAATAAAAAGGGTTATTAACTTGCTCGTCAAACCTCCTGGAACAAACCCATTGGGTAGGGTTTGGTCTCAAAAGATTTTGGCTTAGGCTAGTTCGTCTGGCTTGCCCACGAACGGGTTTGGGCACTAATTACCCTCCCGTCCTCCTGGCATGATGTAAACCCGAGACATTAAAACATCGCTCCATTATCATTTTTGAAAATTATTCAATTGTATGCACGGGAGGATCCACAAGGGGGCGGGGCGGGGGCCACGGCCCCCCCAACATTTGAAAAATCAAAAAAAAAATATATATATATATATATTTTCTGTTAATTTTTACTATTTTGTTAGTGGCCTGTCTCCCCTAAATTTTTTTACTGAAAGAGGTCCAATTGCGTCCGCCACTGATTGTATGAAATATCTTAAAAACAACAACAATGCAACAGAATATTAGGAGTTTTCTTTTTAATTATAAAGTATTTTA
>BRYF01000010.1:16782500-16787500 GCA_030159135.1 Actinidia polygama
TTAGTTTTGGTTTGGTTCTATACTTGTAATGATTTGGTTATAGTTTTCATTCTTTCAGAACCGTTAAAAATAATTTGAGTACTGAATTCTTATAAAACCAAACTAATCCGAACCGTGGACACCCCTACCGAATGCAAGTGGAAAGCCTTGATTTCACAAGGGGAACATTTTGGCAGATCTAAGTTCACTTCAAACTCATCCAACTTATTAATGGTTGGGTATTTAGATAGGCTGGAAACCCTTTATTAAATGATCACAAGATATGTTCAGGTGAATAGGATTGTTTTAAATTAAAGTGTGCACGAGTCTGTTTGATTCAGGTGTAGTTCCTATGACTTGTAAGAGTTTCTTGTAAGAGTCAGCCTTTTAAGGTTGTGTTCGGATTAATAGGGGTTGGTGAAAGAAAAAATAAAAGGAAGTGGAAAAGTTGAATGGGTTCAACATTCAGATTTATTTATTTATTTATTTGCAAATTTTTCTCAAAATCCTTAATGCAAAGACAGATTAATCTAACAGTTCAAATTTAATTTTTTTTCTCGTACTTTTATTTCCTTCAAATTGATCCACGATTCAAATACAGCCTAAAAGTTTTTATTACACCGATAATAGTGATCTTGCCTAGTTGAAATCTTTGATGTTGGCGTGATAGACCCGACCGAGTCCTCACTCCTCCCTAACTTAAGAAAGCAAGCCTATAAAAGAGTAAATTTCATTAACTTTCACTATAGTTTTTGAAATAGTATTGATATCTCTTAATTTTAAAATTAATGTTAAGATCCCTTAAAGATTATTTTTGTGCAAACGTGATAAACTTGTCTTTTGATTTAGGATTTCTAAAAAACTTTTCTCAATACACCTATTAAAATAAATAAATATTAATTCTTTTAAAAAAAATAATTGATAAAGAGTTTGTTTTGTAAGTATTTTTAAATTAGGAGAACTTAAAAAGTAAAATATTTAGATTAATTTTTTTTAAAATATTGATAGCATAATTTTAACTCTTAAGTACATTTTTTTCATCATGAGTACTTTAAAAATAAACTATTTAGATCATTTTTTTAAAAAAAATATTTATTAAAAAATAAAAATAACATAGTTTTAAATAAATGGTACTTATTTTAATGGGTGTATTAAAAAATTTTAAATCCCTAAATAAAAAGGCAACTTTGTTAATTTTGCACAAAAATAAGTTTTATGGAAAAATCTTAATATTAATTTCAAAAATAATAGAGATCTGTGTTATTTTTTAAATTATAGAAGAAGTAATTATATTTATCAAAAATCTCAGTAAAATTTAATTAAAAAATAGATAACACTTAATTAAGATAGCTAGGTACCATCAAATGTTTGCTGCCACCAAAGAGTGCCAATAGGTACAATCATAATCAGTGCAATTATTGAAAAGAAACAAAATGGCATCAGAGGGAGCCCTTTTGTGGCCACAGAGTCCACGCCGATAAATTAAACCGTTCATATTTGTAAGTTACACATTAAAATATTATTTACGTAATAATTAGTTTCATCAAATATTTGTAAAAATATAAATAAATCGCATTTTGTGTTATAAAATGAATGGTTTAAATTTATAATCGTACTAACCGTTTATTTCACTAAACAAAATACGATTTTTTCTTATAATTATATAAATATTTGATAAAATTATTTTTTTTCATGGACAATCATTAATACATTATAACTAATTGCGAGGCGAGATGAATGATTTGGGTGGAGCCCACTAAAGGGGCATGGACACTTGGAGGTGAGAAGGAGAGTAACCTTTGCTTTTATTTCCTTCATCTCACTATCATCAAATCTTTCGGGTCACGTAATGAAATCTTGGCTCTTCTGTGGAAGCTTTTAATTGGGTGTTTGCAGTATGATTATTTAAAATTCAAATTTGGAGGTCTCATAACTTTACAATTTTGAATCTTTTCCTTGCTAAGGGTAGTTTAGACATTCTGCAAAATATGGATAACAAAGATGAAAAAACAGTGTGTGTCAGGTGCGGCGGCGCATAGAGGCTAATGGGATCAGCTCAGCCTTTGAAAAATCTTCAAAAAAAAAAATTTTTTTTTAGTGTTATATATTTTTTGTTAAGTTGAACCCATAAAAAAATATATCATATTAACAAAAATTTCTAGAACCACCACTGATACTATTTGTGGTAAAAAAAAAATTGCAAACATCATTACCTTGGTTGTATTCCCTTATGTTGAAAGGACAAAGGACAAAATGGTAAAATCCAAATACTTGTCCTCAGAAGCTGATATTCAATAGTCTTCCAAGTTATTTATTTTTTTAATTAAGATTTGAAAGTTTAAGGTCTTGATTAATGAGAAATACTCTAGAAACTGCTGTATGGAGACTTGTAACTTTCTTCTTTAATTTATTATATTTATTTATCAGTACCCCAATTGTTACTACATGATGGTTGAGTGCACATACGTGTAGCATCATTTGAAGAAGTTATTAATTAATATTTAATTTATTATATTTATTTATATGAATTATTTATTAATTCTTATAGATATAATCCTAAAAATGATTTAATCGCTTCAAAGCATCAATTATCATAGAATTCACCAATTAAATTTTACTTTTATAAAATTTATTGGTCTGCTTATAAATTATTTTAGTTTGTTTATGAATGATTTAGGCCATTGTTATGAATTAATATGGATTTAAATAATAAATTAGTCACTTCAAAATATTAATTGCCTAGAGTCCACCAATTAAAGTATGCTTTTATGAATTTTATTTTGAAAAATAATTTATGCACTCCAATTTTAATTTCTGTACTCTATTTTTTAATTTCTGTACTCCAAATTTTTTATAATTTTTATATAATAAAGACAAAAAAATGGAGTGCAGAAATCAAAATATGGAATGCAGAAATTATTTTCCTTTTATTTATTTGATTATGAATAATTTTGGTTTGATTATGAATGGTTATGACCATTGTTATGAATTAGTGTGGTTTCAAATAATGAATTAGTCATTTCAAAGCATTAACTACCATAAAGTCCACAAATTAAAGTTTACTTTTATGAATTTATTGGTTTGATTATGAATTATTTTGGTTTGATTATGAATGGCTATGACTATTGTTAAAAATTAATGTGTCTTCAAATAATAAATTAGTCACTTTAAAACATTAATTGTCGTAGAACCCACCAATTAAAGTGAGATCCAACTGTTTTTATGAATTTTATTGGTTTAATTATGATGTATTGGTTTTGTTATGAATTTTTGTGGCCATCGTTATGAGATGCTTTATATGAATAAATTTATTATGAATTCTATTGATATATTTGGTAATTTTTTTGAATTTTTGTGATTCGTTTTTGAATTCTTATGGATATAAACATAAATATATTATAAAAATTTATGACTATGTTATGAATCAAAAATTAATTTTATGAGAATTGGGGTTAAATTATATTTTAATATAATTAACCTACAAAAGATTAATACAAAATAGTAACGTAGCGCAATCTCAACCAACAATAAGTGCAAATGTTGTACGGTGTCCATTGTAGCATTTTTCATATACACAAATACAATAAAGTTGTACATGATTGAAAATGCTGTGGATTTTAGGGGTCGTTTGGCTGGCGGATATGTTAGGGGGATAAGTTTTAGAGGGGGGATAACTTTTCATTTTGTTTGGATAAAATTTAGAATGGGTGGATAAGGGTGGGGGATAAGGAGGAAAATACATATAGAGAAATAAAATATAAAATATTTAGATATGAAAAATATATATTTTGTTTCTATATATATATAAAAATAAAAATATACATTTTGTTTCTCTCTCTATATTTTTTTCCTTATCCTCCACCCCTTTATCCCCCGGATAACTTTTAGTTAGGGTCTAAGCCACCCAAAAATTATCCGCCTTTATCCACCTGCTGGTCTAAAAATTATCCGGGGGGAAAAGTTATCTGTCAGCCAAACATCCGGGGAGAAAAGTTATCCGGAGGAAAAAATTATCCCCCCTCCTTATCCCCTTGCCAAACGGGCCCTTAGGTCCAACTTGAGTTATTGATTTTTTTCGTATATTGTTTTTTGAGCTTTTTTATTTTTAAGAATTTTTTTTCTGTTCGATCAAAATTTTATACTTTTTCGATTTCTCTCGACAAGAGAAATCTAAGAATATATATTTTTATCTAATTTATAAAAAACATTCATTAAAGACGAAAAAAATTATTTAGATATTTTTTGGGATAAAATTATTTTTTTCATCTTTGGTCAACTTTTTTTCAAATTAGTCTCTCGTCAAGAGAAATCGAAAAAATATAAAATTTTAATCAAATAAAAAAAATTTAAAAAATCAAAAAACAAAAGAAAAAAACAAACAAACACAATACCCAAGACTAGATAGTATTGGAACATGAGAGCTTCCTACTAATAGCAGGAAGAAACAATTTGGATTTGCTTCTAAAGCAAGTAATAAGAATTTTAATCCCAATTATCTTGTTTGACAATGAATGCAACTTACCGTTGTCAAGAATGGGTTACTGTAAAAAAAGAGGGTCAACTCTTCATCTTGTACTTCTACCAAAGTTTTACTTTGCACCCTTAACTTCCGATTGCATCACTTTTAAAACTAAATTTATATGCGGAAGTATTCACTTTTAAAACTAAAATTTTTATTTAACACGGAAGGAGAAATATTACAAGTGAGAGAGGGAAAAAGAAAGAGAGAGAGAGAGTCTAACTTAGTCTGCCTTACAAAGAGGGAAGGCAGTCTCTTAAATAGAAAAGAAAAGAGAATAAGTCGGGTGCACTTGGGGCCCCATCGACACTTATTACTGTTTTCTTTTCTAAAGTGACAAGCTTTTCCTCAAAAGAGGTATTGATTGAAGGCCAAAAGAGAAAGCTAATTGCTTTCAAAAAAGAAAAAGAAGATGCTGTCGACCATTATCGACATAAAAAACCAAAAAAAGAAAGATTCTTTCAACAATAATTATTGAAAAATCTAAAAACTATTTCTTCAA
>BRYF01000010.1:16915000-16917500 GCA_030159135.1 Actinidia polygama
CACGAGTAATACAACTTCTTATTCTGAAAACCATTTTCATAAACAATAATACAAGAACGATCATATTTATGGCATCGTTGGATGCATCACTAACATAACCCACTTACATGTGCTATGGCGTGGGACGCATCAAACAATACGATAAGCGTCATATATGTCGCCACATCAGATAATACATAAATATAATATACATGTTAAAATAATTCAGTAATCTGTAAAATTTAAAAATAAAAAATAAATTACAAACTAAACGTAAACTGTATTGAAAAATAATAAACATAAAACTTAACAGAAGTGGACCGAGGTCAGCGTTTAACACTGTCTCCTTAAGACAGAATTCATATCGTCACTGGTATTTACGACTGATTGGCGTCTGTTTCTCAGGATGCAACGATAATACTCATAGAAATTAGCACATTTTTGTGTGCTCGGCGAACTAGATGGCAGTGTTGCACTCTTACGGACGACTCCAATGTAGAATACCAGAAATTCTCTGTTTTTCCTCACTAATGAACTCTCAAACTTCTATGTGTTATGAACTTGCAAGAGATGTTGGTATTTATAAGATTTCAAACTACCAATGAAAAACCATAAATTTATTCTATAATTGAAGCCATTGTAACAGCTCCATTAACCAGTCAAATTACTCACCTCTTAAGGCTGCTTTTATCAAAATCACATTTTGGTGAATAGGAATAAATACGGGAGTTGATTTTGTAATTAAAAATTACATGGTTAAAGAGTAATTATTAAATTACTCAGTACACCCCATCACACCCACGTGGGAGCCCGCGACTCACAGCTGTAGCGAAGACATATGAAAGCTAAGGTACAACGTGGTTCACTTTGTCCATAACTCTCTCTTGGTGCTTTAAGTACTCATTCTAATAATGTTAACTTAGTGTATATAAACACTTTAAAATATTTTTATCCAACGATGTTAGACTTTCACATTCTTTTATATCAATGGTAGCATTTGGGTGAACATTTTCTTATTCATCTTTTATCTATTTAAGCAAGTGAATATACTACGGTTATCTACTCACAGAGGAAAATCCATTATACACATAGTTTAATATTTTCGATAAACAGATCCACATAAAAAATTGGATTAAAATCAACTCAAACTTTAACTTTTTTTATGCGATACAAATGTTAAGAAGACCAGAGATCTTAGATAAATCATGCTATGGGAAATTTCGTTTCGTATATATTTTGGAACCGTAGTAATATTGTTGTTATTCAAATGTTGAATGAGAATTTTATTTTATTTTTTATTTAATTTCTGTTTGGTTAGGTAAATTCCAATTGTGGTGGAGTAATTATAAAATTGTACGAAAGTGAACTATTTTGGTCAATGGTCGGGCCCAGTTTTGTGAGGAAAAAAGTGTGCAAGCATGCATGCAAATTGTTTGGCTGGCCTCCACTAGTGTCCTTGCTGATGCAAATTAAGCAATGATTGTATCAGCCTGTCTGGAGATATTTTGCAATTCTCATATGATCAAAAATACCAAACATCAATCATGGGGCTTCAGTATAAGGCTCCGTTTGGTAATGCTTAAAAGCCAAGCTTTTTTTAAGTTTGTTACTAAAAAGATTATTTTTTTTTTGATTTTTTTGATTTTCTGACTTTACTTTAGCTAAAACTAAGCAAATAAGCAAAATCAGAAAAGCAAATAAGCTAACTCTGATTGGCTTTTTTGCTTATTTTAAGCAAAAAAGCCAACCGAAAAGATAAAAAAAACTGGTGCCAAACGGAGCCTAAGTTATGCCTTTATGGCTTAAATTTGCAGTGAAATAAGCTCTAATTTGATTGATTAGGGTTTTAAAAGAAGGAAAATATCGAACGACGTCGTTTTCTATAGTTTTTTGTCAGGAACGTCAGGAACCAATTAATTTCGCCAACCTTAGATGGACTGAGATTTACTTTAATTATGATTGGATTAAAACCCCAAAGTTCAATGTGTTACAATTATGTAATTTGTTACCGTTGTTAAATCCGATGTATGTTTTAATATTTTTTTATATATATTTTCATATTTTTTTTGTACGAGAAAATTAAAAAATATAAAATTATGAGCAAACCATTAAAAAAAGCATTCAAAATATAAAACCTTAAACCTAAGGAATCTAATTAGCTAGCACAAACTTAGCCTCAATAGCAAACAAAATAGCATGACCTTTGCTAGCTGATTCACCAAGTCAACTTGGTTCCACATCCTAAACTCTTAGATAATAAAAATGAGTGACTACAATATACACCCTTAAAAATAGTATACATGGTGTACTTAGGTATAATATTATCATAAACGATCATAACATTTACTATAATTGCTCGTAACAAAAAAAAATCACAACTTCGTTTTACTATAAGTGGTCGTAACAATTACTACAATAATGTGTAACACACTATTTTAAACATATATCTTCTCCGTAATATTCACCACAACTGATAGTAATATTTTTATGGTACACAAGGTGTACTATAGATTTTTGCATA
>BRYF01000010.1:16967500-16970000 GCA_030159135.1 Actinidia polygama
ACAAGATATAAGTACCTAAATTACTATTATATGCATGAATTTAAAAAAAGGGTAAATTTCATTTATCTCCCCTGAGGTTTCTGATACATACAATCACGTCATCTATAGTTTTAAAAATAGCACTATCTTCCTTACTTTTGAAGCTAATGTCAAGATTCTCATTGGTGCTATTTTTGTGAAAAAATGATTGTATTTCCCTTTGATTTAGTATTTTCAAAATTTGTTCTCAATCACCAATTAAAATAGAGAGATGATATTTATTTATTTTAATGGGTGTATTGAGAAAAAAGTTTGAAAGCCCCAAGTCAAAGGACAAGTTTGTTATTTTTGTACATAAACTAGCTTCGGAGAGAATTTTGATATTAGTTTCAAAAGCAAATGATGTCAGTATTTTTTTTAGAACTATAAGGGAAGTGACTGTATTTATTAAAAACTTTAAGGAAGTCAGTGGAATTTACCCTTTTTTAAAAATTTATCCATATAATAGTAATTTAGGTACTTATATCTTGTTTGGTTAGATAATTAGATCTTTTTTGTTTTTTATTTTTTATTTTTTATTTTTTATTTTTTATATTTTATATTTTATTTATGTTTTTTAGGGCATCGAACAAAAATTGGTAAATTATTGTACTTAAATTTGGGGACTTCTCAGCTGGAAGTTTCATAAGCTTAGTACACTTGTTTGGGTTTGCATCTCAATTGGGCTGGCCTGGATGTGGGCCAATCAGAATGTAGTGGGGGCCCATGTGTAAGTTGTAACTCAACTCTGGTGTGAACTGCCAATACAGGCCAGTGAGGCCACAAAGGGCAGTACCATACTTGTGATTTCCAAGGAAACTTGGGAAACAAAGAAACAAATACATACACATGTAAATATTCACAACTGCTTACTTTAGTATCTAACTCAACCCGCTTACGTAATTAGTTATAATAATTCGTATTTAACATCACACATCGTTGTAATTAATAACAATAATTTATAACTAACATCACACATATCATAACTAATACTATACTTTCGTAACTAATCACAATAATTCATAAATTTTACTATAAAAATGTATAACTTATATACGTAGATATGTTGTAGCTTTCCCTTAAATGGACATGCCAAATTGACTAATATTTACCATAACTTCGTCTTGAATGGACATGCAATTTTACCAAAGCAGATTTCTATATTAATTTGACTATTACATTTGCTTTCCAAAAAAGTATCTTGTGATTGTGATTTAATTTTTGCTGAGCTGACAACTTGTGCTATATTAGACACAAGTGGTGGTATTAAATGGACCGTGTTATGCTGGTTCAGCTTATTTATTTTTGTGTTTCTTGTACTTTATATTATTTTTATCATGTCGTGTTCATTTTTAATCGTGTCGTGCTGTACTGTATCCATTTCAAATTTGAAGCCTAGGCCAGACACTACCAATTGACTTGGCTCATTCATGCTTTGTGTTGTGCCATGTCATGATTTTCTTTTTTATGAATGAGTTTAATGAGTCAAAAATCTAAAATAATTTAAGATTTGCTCAAGTAAGCGTAGTATGTCATGCCTAATCGTGCTCGTGCCATGCCTTATCATGATTTTTTTAATGAATGAGTTTAATGAGTCAAAACCCTAAAATTATTTAATATTTGCTTACATAAAATGTCCCGTGTCGTGCTGTGCTCTGTGCTGCAAAAGCAATGGCCCGGCCCGATCAATCACCCTATCTATGTCGTGCCAGTGTCCATTATAATCGTGTCGTACCAAAATTTTAACACGTCATACCCATTATAATTGTGTCGTACCAGAGTTTTAACGTGTCATACCCATGTCAGCTCACCACACCTCTAAACACAAGATTTGTTGGGCAAAAGCATCCGCTGGTTGCCCATGACTTTCTATGTTACGAACGTTTAGCTTGTTCAAGACACATACCAAGCTCAAACGAATTTTTTTATGAGCAACTTAGTTTGTTAAACAACCCTACATATGAGGGATTGGCAATTCAGTGGAACTCGATGGTCGCTCCCTTAACAAAAAGATATTTACTATTGGTGACATGAGGTTTCTAATAATAGTGAATACACATCTTTTCATATACCCTAAAATTGCTAGATTGCGAGTTTTGATAATCCCTAACAACCTTAGTTAAAAAGTTCAATTATCTTTTTAGTCGGTCTGTCGCCGTGTTAGCACGTAAAGTGATGGTCCTAAATCATTAAATACTCTACCAACTATGTATATTTAAATTACAATAATCAAATCCAAAGATTTGTGAGGAAATTAAAGAAGAGGATTGCTTGCCAAAATCAAGCTAGTAGTTGGTTTTATTTGCAAGTGAAGTCCATTTCTACCGTAAATGGGTGATATAAATAGGGGAAATCTCATTTAAGTGGTAAGATGAAAAAATAATATTGCTTCAATGGAAGCATCTAATATAACATCATTAAAACGAAGCATCTAAAATAAAATCATGGAATTGGAATTGGTGGACCCGTTTACTCTTCTCGG
>BRYF01000010.1:17037500-17040000 GCA_030159135.1 Actinidia polygama
CCACCACCGACATCAAATCCACCACCACCATGGACCACTCCACCCCTCACTCCTCTTCCTCTCCCGAGTCCATCCTTGTCGGTTCGTCAAAATTCACTCACGGGTTCGCGGTTGAACCGCAGGTCGTGACGGCTTTGTCATAATCCGACCCGTTATACACTGGATCCCACCAATAATATAAGTGTCACGTGACCGGCCAGTGAAATCCCATCTCACTAAAGTCTTTCTAACTAACTCAATTTAGAAATTTATCAACATCATTCAACATACATTACTTGAATGAAATATATGCGAAAACATTTAATAAAATCAGAGTTGACGTGACACTATATTCAAACTGAATGCAATATATACAACTGATGTCAAGGTTTTGATACACAAAAATTAATACGGTTCTGACCACAAATCGACACAACCGTCAACAACTACTGTGTCAGTTTAACTGTACAAGTTGTAAACTATACAGAGTTCAAAACATAAAAGTCCCTATACTATAACACAGTACAGGACTATCAAAAACTCAGCACGCTAGGGTCACCTGCCCTCAATTGTGTCATCCCTCATTTTCATCACTTAAAATAAGTTACGTTCGATAACGTCTTAAGCACTAAATTAGTGTGAGTCGGGTTATATAAAACATACAAGCACCCATAAAAATATATGAAAATCAGGTTGATTTCAAAAACATGAAACCACATTTTGTCAATCCATGGCTCACATAGGCCATTTCTTGACTATCAGTCAAGATAAATATACAAACAGTCTCTCCGCGAGACTCATGGCTCAAGTACGCCAAATATCCCTTGACTATACGTCAAGTTTTAAATTCATTTACGATTGACAATTTGTGATTGACAATCGTATAGGCCATCTCTTGACTATCAGTCAAGATAAATATACAAATAGTCTCTCCGCGAGACTTATGGCTCAGGTACGCCAAATATCCTTTGACTATACGTCAAGCTTTAAATTCATTTACGATTGACAATTTGTGACACATTTAACCGTTCAACGAACACCAGAAGATAAGGAGAGACCCTAAACCCTTGGTATAAATTCATCCCACAATCATCTGGTAATGATTTCCTTATTACAGTCAACATGCACACACACACACACACACACACACACGGCCAACACACACACACATCCTCACATGCATACTTTTTTCTCTTGCGTGGTGACGCGTATCCCCACTCTCTCATGCACGTACCCGTGTCTTTACAACATGTCGTATTATTGTGTTTTATTTTCTCCCAAAATTTAAAATTTACTACAAAATATTAGTTGCATTTAAAATTAAATTTAATACTTATTTTTGTGATTGGGGATATTACAGGCTTAGTCCAGTTTTATGTGCTCACCGGGTTAAAAGGGTTGACTGGACCGTTTCTTCGGCCGATCGACGGTTCAACCGGTCGAACCTGTCGATCCATTCTGGGTTTCAAAACCATGTGTGTAGTGCAAATTCTTCAATTGAAGTAAAAGGAAGGCAAGATGAGAAAATCATTGGATAGGAAGTGACTTAAATTGTTTCAATCAATCTCAACATTCAATATTTGTTTATATGTGGATCTGACCTGAATCCCATATGCTAATGTTATAGAAAATATCCAAGTTCAATATTATTGTCTCACATTTAGAAATCGAATAAAATAGAAGATAAAATTGAAATTGAATATTTTATTAACATGAGTTGTCTTTGGATTCAAGTCGGAAATATGGCGGTTGGGTTAATATGTGGCGGCCTAATTGATATTTTTTGTTATTTTGTAAACAAATCTATTATGTAGGAGTTGATTGTAAGTATTTATATACTTGAGGATGCAAAGTGCAGTTTTTCTAAAAAAAATTTAAGTGTTTATAAAAAATTATTGTGTATAATAGAAGGCATGGTTTTAAAAACCGGACTGGACTGGACGGTTCGACCGGTCAAATCATTGATCGGTTGAAGAAACGGTCCGGTCACCTGTAAAAATCGATTTTGATCAAAATCTGGTCAAACTCAATTAAACCTTCGGTTGAACTAGTAAATCGGTGATTGAACCGGTCATTGATCCTCCGGTTCATGGTTTTAGAAAAAAAATTATGTTTTAATTTCAAAAATTTTGATTTTAAGTATATAAATTAGTCTAGAAAAATTAAAAATATGACATAATTATGATATCATTCGTCAATAACGGTTGACTCAACGGTTTCTCGACGGTTGAATCGGTGACTCGTGACCCGGTTATTTTTCTGATTCGACCACCGATCTGAGTTTCAAAACACTGATAGAAGGTATGATATTTTAAAGTTTAAAATAACCAAAAAAAGAGAGTATTTCGGATCAATGGATAATACAAAGAATACGACCAAATATAGTATTTCTATGATTTTAAAATTAGTTTAATAACACTAACTAATTTGATATTCTCCAAAAAAAATTCACCATAACGTGTACTCTCTCTCTCTCTTGAATTGTGGCCGTGGTTTTATTTGGGCACTCACAATGGGTGAT
>BRYF01000010.1:17070000-17072500 GCA_030159135.1 Actinidia polygama
TTGAGTCACGTGGCGTTTCTCCATTGGGTGGCTTCGACCGTGATTGATGTTCACAAGTCAAATTTCCTATCCTTGTATTACTCTACTCTGTTTTGTTCTGGTGAAATGACTATGTCATCCCTTGGATGGCGATCTTGGCCATGTTTGAACTAGACGTGTCAAACAGATTTGTCGGCACGGTCCAAATCTATTTGTTTGAGTTTTTTTTTTGTTTTTTAACTCGTTTTTAAAATTATTTAAGAAAATAACACGGTTGTAACTTATTTAGGGAACCAATGCGTTTGAGAGAGTCACCAGTGTCAATAACGACTCTCTAGTCGCCAGTGACCAGTGACAATGACGACTAGAGAGTCCTCGATTTCACTCCCAAATCCAGCCCAAAACAAACCCTTATTCTTTCACTTTCGTTCTCTTACCTTCTCTGCTCCCCTCCTCCACTACAACCAACCCCTATGTCGTCGACCACCACCACCACCTAATAATCCACTACTAGCAATACCACTCTCTCTCTCTCTTTTTCTCTCTGTTAAAAGGCAGCGTCCTTTCTCTCTCTACATCCGAAAATCTTGTGATTTTTGTCCATCACAGCCGCCACAGCAACCACACCACACCACACCACACCACCACCACCACCACCACCACCACCTACAATCAACTCTTAGAGATATATTTTAACTTTTTCCTAGATTAATTTTGTATAATTTGTGATATTTTTTGATAAATGTTAAATTTATTAATTTAGAATTTTTAGGTTAAATTTATTTTTTTTTGGATTTTGTTTAATTTACGTAAATTAACTACAAAATACATAAATTTAGACTTGAATTTTATTGTGTTGTTTGACAGAATTTCTCATAGTTTTGGAATACTATGCTATTACGGTGGTATAATTATCAATACCGACCATGAATTTACTTACAGTGGAGGAAGTAATGAGTTCCTAAATATATCTACAATACATGTATCTCTTATCGAGCTATCTAGACTATTATGTGCGCAAATTGGATGGAATTCGTCGATATGTGAAGTAGAAATTATTTGAAAGATGCAAAATGGTGGGCGTTATGTCGGTGTACCCATTGGTAGTGACGAAACTTTGAGTTCAATATTTGGGTTCGTCATCGCTAAAGGGTTTCAAATGGTAGAGTTGTACTTAACTAGTAGACCTAGAGAAAAAAACGAAACTGGTATTAATGGGCAACTGGTCCCTCTAGTTTAGGTGGTAATGCAAGGAAACTAATATCGGTACAAGAAATTGTAAATAGGGAACCTCGGTTGAATACGATATCTGCACCATATTATTGTGGAGAAATCAAATTAAGTGATGAGGAAGATGACCTTAATGTTGGTAGAGTTGAGAAAGATGAGGAAGATGAGTCAATAGTCCAATTCATGACTCCTCCTGCTCCTGAATTTGAGGATGTTAATAGAGAGACACAAGTCACATGCTCAAACTGGTCTAGTAGTCGTAGGCTTTCGGGCATATCGGATGATGATTTGCAGGTTGGTCAACAATTCAGAGACAAGTCTCAATGCGTTACTACAGTTAAACGGTGACATATCAAGAATGTATTGCAATAAAAGGTACATCGTTCAACTAAAATTTTTGTGAAGTTGCAATGCTTTCAGGAACTGGCATGTCAATGGTATTTGCGTGGAGGGTATCAACAGAAGTATGATTGTTGAGTGATCTCAAAAATGAGAGATAAACACTCATGTCGAAACCCATTGATTTTGCAACAACACCATCAAATTGACTTAGATCTAATTGCTGACGTCATGTTGACAATTGTGAAAGAAGATATAAACATTAGCGTTGCAAGTATTCAATCTGTTATAGATAGTAATTTTCATCATAAAGTGTCATATTGGAAGGCGTGAGTAGCCAAGCAAAAAATACTAGAGCAATTATTTGGTATACACGAGGAATCCTTTCAAATGCTGCCTAGATTGCTGTTGGTTATCAGATTGGCAAATCCGGGTATAGTTGTATGAAGATTTGATCGAGGTGGATGATGATATTAAAGAATGGCTTGAAGTGGAACCTAAAGAGAAATTGTCACTCTCATATAATTTTGGTGGTCGTCGTTATGGCAACATGACCACTAATTTGTCAGAGATTTACAATAATATTTTAAAGAGTGTCCATGAATTGCTTGTTACGGCTATTGTGCAGATGATATTTTTAGGGTAAATAAGTTTATTGTTGAGCGAAGAGCCAATGTTAAAGAATTTTTAGCACGTGATGTGATGTGGCCACCAACTGTACTAACTGAGTTAAATGTTAATGGTATATGGATGTCCAACAAGATAAATGATAGAAAAGAGTAGAAAGAGATCAACTCGTCTTCATAATGAGATGGGTGCTAGAGAGGGTAACTCACAAAAATAAATATGGCATGTGCGGTCAAAAAAGTCATAACTAAAAAACGTGTCAAAATAGAAAACATATGTGAATTGGTTTAAATTTAACAAAATGTTATGTAATTTTTCATTATGT
>BRYF01000010.1:17120000-17125000 GCA_030159135.1 Actinidia polygama
AATACTAAAATTTGTATATTAAATTTAAAATTTATATTAAAATTTTATACGTTAAAGTTTATATTTAAAGCATATATTGATACATATATAGTTTAAAGTTTATATTAAACTTATATATATAGTTTAAAAAAGACTACTTTTTTAAATATCGGGCTGAATACGGGCTAGACTTTGGGCTCAGGCTACCGGAATTTTTTGGGCTCGAATTTCGGGCCTCAACGCCTAGGTCCGGGCCTAGCCCGTTTAACTTCGAGTCAGACCGAGCCGGGCTATTTTTTGGGCTTGGGCCAAGTTCGAGCCGCGAACTTTGGGTGGGCTTTGAATGGGCTTCGGGCCGTTTGGAGAGCTCTAGCTATTGGTGTTCTATTAACAGTTAGTAATATTTTTTTTATAATTTGTAATTTATTTGTTGAAAGCCCAATATAATAGCTCAGGGTAAATATAAATATAAATATAACTTATTCGGTATTTGTTTTTAGTGATATGGTGGTTTAATTTTGAAAATTCATTATTGCGGTCCAAACCGAATACACTCAAAATCAAACTAAAATTATTCAAATCCAATCGTTCAGTTTTGTACCTCATTTGGTTTGTGGTAAAATTGAAATTTTCAGTTTAGACTCACATTTTGATTCAAAATCGAACCGAAAAAACTGTTTACACCTCTATGTGCAGTCTTTTTTTTAGGTTTCTCACATTTATTTTTTTTTAAATGTGGGTGAAATGGGTGTGAATTTGATACTATATAAAATTTTAAATCAAATATAAAACTTAAACTTGCAGGTTGAGAGGTCATAAGCTCACTAAAACACCGACATGGTAGTTATACTTGACAAGTACGTCACTTTTTTTTTTCCGTGTTTGGGGGTGAGAAAATGTGGAGATGACATTGCTTACCACCGAACTGCAGACATTTCAATCATCATCCCTATTATTAGGTAGAAAATGTGGTCATTATCTACTTGCCAGCAATGGACAGGGGAACGAAAGGAGGACTTAGCTTTTCTACTCTCCATTTTAAGATTGGTAATTCAAGCATTTTAAATCTCGTTTTGAGATCATTTTAATGATTTAAACTGTTGGTATTATAAACTTAAATGAAGAGTTTAATACTGTAAAAAATTATATTTATCGGATACAAATCAATAGTTGATCAATATTAATTTATATGAAGATAAATGGGTATAATTTTACGTGTCATATTTATTTATTAAATTATAAAATAGTACTAAATAAATATTAAACTGTACCAAATTAACGTAATTTTTTGATAGTCCTGATTTTCATAATATCTAAAATGTTTGTCGGTGCATTCGATTTAAAGTTTTGCATAGAAGCCAAGTACCAAAAGACAGGCTTACAAGTCACAAACATGCATCCCTAGATAACACCTAGAAGGCTGAGTTTAATAAGACATTTTTTTACTTGACCAGAGGATCTGAGTTATTATTATACGTGTAGTTTTTGTACACATCTGCCATTATGCCATATGGGATAATGTTTTCTATTTCTCTCTCTTCCCATAATGTCAATAGTCAACTTCACTCGTCAGCCATCTAGAAATTTTGTTGCATATAGTAATATAGAGATGTACATGTTGTACATACTGGTAGGTGTTATGTGAGTAGTGTGTACTTATATTTGGGGCAGTGCTAGCTAAATGTTTCTATTGTTTGTAAATTTCATTTTGTGTCATTTTTTGTAACGACCTCATCTCACATCCAAAATGTACGTGGGTAATTCTTTTAAGTGAACTTTAATTATTACATATGGTGTCAGAGCTAGTCATGCGCATGACCATGTGGTGACTTATATACTGGCTGATCATAAGCTGATTGTGTTACTTTGATTGATTGTGTACACCATTGAAATAGTAGAGCAGTGAACTCGATTATCAAACTCTTTAACTAGTCATTTTGAGTGAGTTTGTAATCTTCATCACTCGTTATATGTGAACACTATAATTCTGAAATTATCTTCTAATAAGGACAGGTTTCTATAAGGTTTGAGAGAGAAAAAGTTCGTGAAATATGGGTCTATCTTGGACTCTCGTGATTTAAACATCTTTATCTTGTAAAATATGTTGAGAAAATTATTCATTAAAAAATAGTTTGATCAATGATTAGTAGTTGTATAATTGAATCTTGCTTTTCTTTTAAAAAAAAATGTTCTTATTTTAAAAATAACATTTGTTATCTCGGAAAAGTAATCTGATATGTGGTATATTCGATCGATGATCAACTTCATTTTTTTGCATGGTTGATGATTTTAATGTTCTACAAGATGTATTCTGTAAGATATTTCAAATTATCGATGTAAATCTATGGCGAACTCAAAACTTACTAATTTTACGATAAAATTTAAACCTTTAGTTTTAGAGAATCTTGGCCCACGAAGTCTCCTTGGGAAGGTAGAATTGGTACAATTACATACTTGTCTCGCATATTATTCTTGGATGCTAATTCCTGTGCCTCAGTCAAAATGATGTGATGATCTATTTACCCAATAAAAACTTTTTAATATTTTCTTCATAGGCTTGGTCAATAGACTCGAATACTATGAATATTACACGAATAAATCTAAGGACACTTTATGAATTATTTCATTTTTACATAATTACGAAAGTGAGAGTGTAGGACATATACCTTATTTGATTACGAAAAAATTTATTCGGTAATTTATGGGGTATTCTTAACACCAGATATGACACACTACATTACGTTGATGTTATTAAAAAGATGCAACATTTTTCTAAGCAAGGTTAGGTACCATTTATGAAAGACAACCTAATCTTTTTAATAATCTTGGCATTTTCCACAATAAACATAATGTAAATTGACAATCGTACCCCAATGGGGCCTTATGCTCTATTTAGGTTTTGAATTCGTCAAGGGAAACAAGAATGAGATAATATTAGGGCTAATTTTACCAATGGTTTATGTAGTTTAGGCAAAGTTTTATTTTGATCCCTGCAATTATAATTTGAAAAATTATAACCGTACAATTTTCAATCAGTCACAATGTGGTCCGTCCATCCAAATTTGTTAAAATGCGAATGGAATTGCATTTTTTTTCTTCTTTATTTTTCGTTACCATTTATAACTGATTGGATGGAGAGTTCACATTGAAACTACAGAGTCCAATGATGAAATCCCTCATAATATATATATATATGTGTGTGTGTGTGTGTGTGTGTGTGTGTGTGTACCTTTGGTTAGTTGCAATTTTTTCTCTTACTAATATGAAGAATGTTACTTGTCAAACTCAAATTCTAATATGGTTCTTTGACCATGGAAGCTTTCACTGCTTTACCAAGCATGTAATTTTTCAACTGTTGAATTCATCATTGCTTCTAGCTGTTTTTTCTTTTTTCCTTTTAATTATTTATTTTGTTTTGCTTTGCTTTTTTGTTTCCCTTTACCAAATTCTAGAGAAGAAAAGGCTTACGACTCTTTATGATTAGCTGTTATAGTTTTTGAGTTTTACGTCTTTAGTGAATTTTTTTATCACTTGATCAAAATTTAATACATTTTGGGTTTCTCTTGATGAGAGGAATTCGAAGATATAAAAACTTTGTTCAATTTTTTTGAAAAGTTTATTAAAAATAAAAAATTAGCTAATTTGTCAAGTAAAAATGATTTTAATTTTTTTGTCTTTACTAGAGTTTTTTCAAAATTAGATGAAAATATTTTATATTTTCAGCCTCCTTTCATCGAAGAATCGAAAAAATATAAAATTTTGATTAAAAGGTAAAAAATAAATAAATCCAAACTAAAAACTCAAGATAAAACAGCTAAAAGATATAAAAAATAAAAAATTCTAAGCCAAACTGAACCTTAATTAAATGATTTGAGTCATTGAACGGATGTGAAAGCACTGGGAATTCAAGATTGTCAATACATAACACATGTAGATGCTGGCCTTGCTTTATTTGGTGAGGAAAATTTTGTGCACCTTTTACTTTTCAAATTTTCTCTAGGAAAATTTACATGAGAAACCCACAGAAAAATTTACAACATGACAACCTGCTTTTTGTAATTATTTTTTATTATTTATTTTGGTCTTTAGTCAAAAAAATAATATCTTTTGATTAAAATTTCTAATTTTTCGGTTTGTATTGAAGAGAGATCGGAAAAGAAAGACCATTTTTAAAAAAAGTTAGCTAAAGACAAAAAAGTTGGGACTGGATAAATTTATTTTATGATTTTTTTTGATTTAAATAGCTTATTTTTTTATAGCTATTTGGGCTAAGCTTATTAGCTGAGCGACTGAGTTTATTTTAACAAAAATTACTAAAAAAATATGTTTTTTGGCTACCCGAAATAAAACAAGTGATTTTTTTGTCAAGCTTTTCACTTTTAGGTTGTATTTAGATCATAGATTTGTGAGGAAAAAAGAAATGAAAATAGAAAAGTTATAGGATTAACTGTTCAAGACCGTTAGATCGTTTAATTATTTATTTATATATTTTTTTCTCTCACTCAATTCTTGATTCAAACAAAACCTTAATTCAAAAATGAAATAACTTAGTTTTCTTAGCTAGGCCAAAGGAGTTGTACTTTGCTTATTTTTGTTTGTAGTGTTTTCTTTCAACGATAATATATTTTTCAAATTTTTTGATTGTTTTATTAAATATGAACAGAAAAAGTAAAAAATAACCATGAGATTAAAAAAATTTATGGTCTAACGGCGGTTTATTTAATGGGTCCTGCTTAATGGGCGGTTAATAAGAGTACGAAATGACAAAAAGATTTGATTTTCGATTCACTTTTTAATATATTTTTTTATACACTATCGACAGTTCTTTGGGGTGTTTTTAACATTTCCCTTATTTAATTTCTTCTTCAGCCTCTCTCTCTCTCTCTCTCTCTCTCTCTCTCAGTTACTTTGATTGAGTCAGTCTTTTAGTAGATTCTTTACCTACCGGCCTTCCATGTTCTAGGTGATTGCTTCATTGATGATTGGCACGTGAAGTCTCATGCTAAAAGAAGAAACCTCGA
>BRYF01000010.1:17132500-17140000 GCA_030159135.1 Actinidia polygama
TATTTTTAATTAAATCTCGTTAAGTTTTCAAACCAAGCTTAAACAATCTACTATACGGATAATTTAGCTCGTTTATCACCCTAATTGTTTGGTAGAAGAGGATATGATATTGTGGAAGTGCTCTGCATTCTCAACTCCTCAACCAATAAGATCATGTGGGAGCCATGAACATAACATTACACTAGTTTGGTAGAAAAATGCATTGACAAAATTATGGAATAGAAGCTATATACTAGAAGTTTGAAAAGTCTGTTTGTAGAAAATAGGGTATATTTCACCTACGCAGCGTAATAGGCAACATTGTGCTTTGAATGATTGGAATAAATCAAGGCTGATTGTCTTATTCATTCATGAAAGTTATCTTTCTTTATTTTCTTTTATTCATCTTAGTCATTCATGGAGGCTCCACTTTGGGACTTTTTCATGTGCACAAAGTTTATATATATAAGGGATGGAAATTTAGTTTTTCCTTTTATTTAAAATATTTTATAAGTGATAGGAATATCCTAACGTAATGAAAATTAAGTGTAAGATGATAAAATAGACAACTACAAGTTCGGGCCCTATCATTGATGGGTGGCAGCAGTTCTTTGTTGTCCTAATTTTGATTCGGGTTACCCACCGACCCGTATCCAGATTTCTATGTTTAGGATTCTTCCCCCTCGATTCCGTCCACTACCGAGGTTGGTTTGAGATGGCAGAGAGGTTTGACTATTACTCCCCCAATTTGTTGTACATGACTTAGTATCCCTTGGGGTGATCTTCGGAGCTTGCGCCAAGCTCGGTTGACTCTCCCTCTAGGCAAAACTTGTGGACAGAGTTCGGAGTTCACATAGAGCTCGGCTAACTCTTTCCCATAGGCTTCATGGCCCTGTCTGTCATTTTTTTTAATTGAACTCATTCTTACTATTTGCTTCTGTTTTCAGAATATGGAGTTGAACTGGGTCTAATTACTCATCCATGGCGATGCGGCCTTAAGCTCAATTTCGCGCCGACCACAACATCCCAAACGATGATCTGATAAAGAGACTGAGCCCTAACGAGAACGCAAATTTAGTGGAGGGAAAGAGCAATCGCATACCGGTCTGGACTTGGCTGATCCATCAGGCCGGACTCAAATTCCCCATGAGTCCCCTGTTGAAGGAAGTTATGGCCCTGTGAAATCTTACCTTCATGCAAGTATCCGTAAATTTCATCTGAACCGTATTGGCGGTAGACGTTTTGATGAAAAGAGAGAAATTAGAGTTCACTGTCGAGGACCTACTTCACGTATATTGCGTAGTTTGGCCTAGAAGAGATCCCAAAATCCAGATGTACACTGGTAATCACTCTCCGACTCCGGAAGCCTCAACAGCCCCAAACAAAATTAGTAAATGATGCCCCGGATAAGGATATGTGCTTGGACGATTTTGTCTAGGTTTTGGGGTGCTGGGAGTTCAAGGACGACCATCTCGATTTTATTTTATTTCTGAGATTCAAGAGCTATGTCCCCATTGGTAAGAAACTATTATGTATTTCCGCTTCGATTTATGAGTAAATTTGCACTTATCATTTTGGAGATCTGATATTATTTCTCATCTCTGTTTTGAGTAAATTTGCACTTATCAAGGTGAAGATCAAGCCCCAGTTATTACTCATCTGGCCTTGATTCTGGCCATTTAGCCAATACTTGTACTTAGCTCGGCCTCTGAAGCTGTAGACAACCTCACTTTTCCAAAAGTTGCACTCACTGTTGAAGAGTTAATCGAACACTCCTTCAACCAAGGAGGTAGTTTGGGATCAAGCTCGGAAGAAGAAGTTGACATGGTTTCCAAGCCGAGGAACTTGGGTAAGAAGAAAGTTACGGGGGCAAAGCGAATTCAACAAACCCTTTACCCAATTTTGGCTCTCCTGAGCCTGCTAAAGGCTCAGCCGACAGTCCCGTCATCCCAGCGCATCAATAAGAGGAAGGAGAAGCAGCTTGCAAAAGGGCCTTCTCGTCTGAAATGGGGGAGGGGGTTGGCAGCTCGGCTAGCCCTCTTAGGATTACTGGCATTCCTGAGCTCTGGGCTCCGAAGCTTGCTGCCGTCGAGCTCGAGAAGTAGGTCACAAACGTCGATTCCTCTAAGGACCATAAAACCTATCTAGCCTTGGGGAATGTTGTCATGCTCTCCCAGGACGTGGCTGAAGGGTCAGAGGAATTTAGAGACCTTCTGATCATGTAGAACGTTTAGGTACGTCATTCAACTCAATTGTTTCCTCTTTCCAACACTTTGTAGTTTTCTCTCGTTTATTTACTTTACAGAGCCTTCAACGAGCTATGGCTAACTTTGATCGCATGAGGAAATACTCCTCCGACCTGAAAAAGGCAAACCAAAGGGCCCATTCTTTTAAGAGCTAGCTGAAACAAGTAAGGCTTAATCTAGTTGCGGCAGAGCTAATTGCCATTCAAGCCCGCAACGAGTCCAAAGCCACTCCTACACAAATGAACAAGGCCCTACAAGAGTTAGCTGAGCTCAAGAAGGTGGCTTCCGAGGAAGTCTTCTAGAAGCAAGTAGCCGAGCTACGCTCATGTATTTTCTAGGAAGGAAGACTTGCCTTCCTAAAGGAGCTTGGAACTCCCTCGGATCACCCGGCCTAGAATGCTACAACCCTCCAATCAAGCCCTTAGATCCACTCAAAATTTACTCGCCACTCATCCTGTCGGGCTTCAATGAAGAAGAATATATGAATCAACCAATAGATAAGGAGGGAGTTGCTGCTATCGAGGAGGTCAACACAACTCAGGGCAACAAGCTCGGTGGAGGTGGAGGAGCAGATGCTGAGGTGGCTGAGGGGTAAGGCGTCGGGGAAGGAAAACCGAGTACCCCGCTGGAGGAGGAGTGTATTTTGACATTCTTTTTGAGTTTTTCCCCACAATGTAGTATTCTTGCTTTTGAACAAGTATTATTTTATAGTAAATATGCTTACAATTTGCGCACTGTTCTCATTTCTCAATTCTTTTTGATAGGATGTCCATAGCGTGGACGTAGCTTTTATTTTCATGTTTCTCATGGGATTGAGTTCGGAGCTCGCCTAGAGCTCTGCTGACTCTTCCCTTAAATAATTTTTACCAAGTATATTTAGCAACTCTCATTGGACTAAGTTCGGAGCTCGGCTAACTCTTCATTAAAATTTTTGCCAAGTACACTTAGCAAACCAAGTGGGGTAGAGTTCGGAGCTTGCATAGAGCTCAACTAACCCTTCGTTAAATTTTTTTAAGTGTGCTTAGGAAACACCATGGGATAGAGCTCGAAGCTCGCCTAACCCTTCCCTAAAATGTTTTGCTAAGTATGCTTGGGCAACATCCATGGGGCAGAGTTCATAGCTCGCCTAAGGCTCGACTAACTCTTCCCTAAAAATTTTGCAAAGTACACTTAGCAAACCAAGTAGGGAAAAGTTTAAAGCTTGCATAGAGCTCGGCTAACCCTTCCTTAAATTTTGCTAAGTGTGCTTAGGCAACACCGTGGGACAGAGCTCGGAGCTCTCTTATAGTTCGCCTAACTTTTTCCTAAAAATATTTTTGCCAAGTATACTTAGAAACTCTCGTGGGATTGAGTTCGGAACTCGCATAGAGCTCGACTAACTCTTCCTTAAAAATTATTTTTGCCATGTATACTTAGAAACTCTCGTGGGGCAGAATTCGGAGCTTGACCAGAGCTCGGCTAACTCTTCTCTTAAATTTTTTGCTAAGTAAACTTAGGCAAAACTCGTGAGACAAAGTTTGGATCTCGCGTAGAGCTTAGCTAACTCTTCCCTTAAATTTTTGCTGTGTATACTTGGGCAAAACTCTTGTGGTGAAGTTCGGAGCTCGCATAGAGCTCGACTAACTCTCTCTTAAGTTATTTTGCTATGCGTACCTGTGTGCAAGCTTTAGTTCGGAGCCTGCGCAGAACTTGGCTAACTCTTCCCAAGTTTTTGCTAAGCATACTTTGGCAGAACTCAAATCTTAAGGGATAGAGTTCAGAACTAGCTTGAGTTTGGCCAACTCTTCTCTTAAGTTATTTGCCGAGTATTCTTGAGCAAAACTCATAGGATAGAGCTCAAGACTCACATAGAGTCCGATTGACTCTCCCTTGAATCTTTCGCCAAGTATACTTAGGCAAACATTATGGGGCTAAGCTCGGATATCGCATAGAGCTCGGCTAACTCTTCCCCTTGGATAGCTAGTTCGGATAGGTTAGGTCATGCCTTACAAGTGTGTTGGATATAAATTCCAGCTTGGTCAGAAAAATTACATTTCAATGGTAGTAATTTTTCAAGTTATTATAATTCCAAGATCTCAGAGCTTGTTTGCTTTCAGGGTCTTCGAGATAGTAATCACCCTTTCCCGTGAGCTTGACTATCTTGAAGCGTCCTTCCCAATTTGGTTGAGTTTTTGGTCTGCTGGGTCCTTGGTATTTCCAACAACTTTTATCAGTACGAGGTCCCCAATTGAGAACTGTTTTTGCTGGACCTTCTGATTGTATGTTTCGGCTAACTGCTTCTAGTAGTCATCCATTCAAAACAGCGCATTTCACCACGCTCGTCAGCAAGGTCGAGGTCTTGAGCTAAAACTTCCTCATTATGACTGACGCCATATGCTTCGATCCGTATTGTGGGCAAATCGACCTCCAGCGGGATTACTCCGAAAGCCAAAGAGTAAGGCGTTTCGTTAGTTGCTTTCCCCGGTGTGGTCTGATAAGCCCACAAAATATTTGGCAGTTCTTCGACCCATTTGCCCTTGCTTTTTTCAAGCCTCTTTTTGATCCCATTCATGATTGTTTTTTTGGTGGCCTCAGCTTGCCCATTGCATTGCGGATAGCTCGGTGTTGAGTTGTAGAACTTGATTTTTAATTTTTCTAAAAAGTCTTTAACTTTTTTTCCCAAGAACTGAGTTCCGTTATCTGATACAAAGGCCCTGGGGATGCCAAACCTGGACAAAAAATTTATGCGGGTGAATCTGATCATGTTCATCTCCATGATTTGGGCTAGTGGTTCAGCCTCTATCCACTTTATAAAGTAGTTTATCACCGCTTACAAAAACTTCTTGTTCCCTAGAGCTCGAGGCAGAAACCCCACGATGTACATCCCTCATTGGGTAAATGGCCATGGCCTGGTGAGTGGGGTCAAGTCCCTTGTTGGCTGATGAATTAGGGGGGGAAAGAGCTGGCATTTGGTACACTTGCGGATATACACCTGGGCATCTTTTTGCATGTATGACCACCTATATTCCTGAGTCAGAGTTCAGTGGATCAATGATCTTCTCCTTGAGTGTAGTCTACACATACCTTCATGGATTTCAAAAAACCCATCTTTGACTAGGCTCGTGTGAAAGCACAGTAGGTAGGGCTCAGATATGATCTTTTGTACAAGTCCCCATTGGGAGAGATCCAGAATGGAGCTGCCTTTATCCTTAGTTTGTGCACCTCGCTCTTGTCTTCTAGAAACTTGTCATGTCATATAAAATCCACGACCGGGTCCATCCAACTTTGCCCAAGCTCAATGTTGACTAATATGGATTCATGAGACATTTTATGATTGGGGGCCTAGATCAAATCGACTGTAATGGTCTGACCTGTCTCTCTTTCAAAAACTGAAGCCAAGTTTGCCAATGCGTCTGCATGTGAATTTAAGTCCCTCCCTACTTGCTCATTTTTTATTGCTTTGAATCTAGTGAGGAGGTTTTTAGCCACTACCAAATACTTAGCCATCTTGGCCACCCGAGCTTTAAATTTTTTTATAATTTAGTTGACCACCAACTTTGAGTCACTAAATATATGGAGCTCAAGAACCTTGAGTTTGCTGGCAAACGGGAGTCCTGCAATGAAGGCTTTGTATTCGGCTTCGTTGTTTGTTGCGGAGAAATTCAGTGTGAGGCAATATTAAAAAAATGCTCTTTTTAGGCTTTTTAAAACTACTCCTGCCCCAGCACCTAGTCTGTTTCTCGCTCCGTCAACAAACATTTTCCACGCCGAGCTGGGATCGATCTAAGGTGGTTCTTTGATAACCTCTGGAACATTGGAGATCTCACCAGGGGCGGTTGTTTCTGCATTTTGGGGTGGTTCTTGAATAACCCCTTTATCCT
Organism: Actinidia polygama; assembly: GCA_030159135.1. Lineage (NCBI taxonomy): Eukaryota > Viridiplantae > Streptophyta > Magnoliopsida > Ericales > Actinidiaceae > Actinidia > Actinidia polygama. The sequence continues at coordinate 17,138,586 of BRYF01000010.1, forward strand.
CAATTATTGATTGAATTCTAGATGATCTTGCCTCTGAGCTCTCCTCCCCTCTGTGTGCAGACACAAGGCAATCTTATTCTGGACTCACAACTCGAGGCGAGAACTCTGTCACAAAATTGGCCAAGACCTATCCTTTTATTATCACCCTCGGAAGAAATTTATATCTAATTGTCTGAGCTCGACAGCCCATTTGGAAAGTCGTCCGGACAAGTCTGCTTTAGATAGAATATTTTGAGTAGAAACTTATTATACACAGCGATCTGATGTGCTAGAAAGTAGTGCATGAGTTTCTGCGAAGTTAAAACCAAAGCCAAAATGAACTTTTCCAATGGTAGGTACCTTGTTTGGCAAACCGTAAACGTTTTGCTAACAAAGTAGATCGAGAATTGCTCTTCGTCCACCTCTCTTATGAGTAACTAGCTAGCGGCATGTTCAGAGATAGCGAGATAGACGTAGAGCAGCTCTCCTTCATCTAGAGTGGAAAGAAGTGGTGGCCTAGTTAAATACTTTTTGAACTATTAGTGTGCGAGCTCACACTCCTCGTTCCATAAAAACTTTGTATTTTTGCTAAGGAGTTTGAAAAATGGATGGCATTTATCGAAGGACTTACTAATGAATCTATTCAGTGTCTCTACCATCCTGATCAGCTTTTGAACTTCCTTCACAATCATTGGGCTAACGAGGTTGTTGATCACTTTGATTTGTTTAGGATTTGCCTCTATCCCTCGTCATGTCACCAATTGCCCCAAGAATTTTTCTGAGCTTACCCTGAAGGCGCACTTCACCACGTTTAATCTCAGCTTGTGTCTTTTCAGTATTGTGAACACTTAAGTCAAGTCCCTAACATAGTTTGGCTCTATTTTGCTTTTGACTACCATATTGTCGATGTATGTGTCCATGGTTTTACCCAGGACTAGCTCGAACATTTTCGTGACCATCCTATGATATGTGGCACCAGCGGTTTTCAGTCCAAATGGCATATTGTAGTAGAATATGCTTCGGGAGTGATGAATGTAGTTTTCTCCTAGTCAGGCTCAGTGTTGCTATTTGGTGGTAACCTCGGTATGCATCCAGAAAGATCATCCGGGCATGACCCGAGGTAGAATCCATCAACTGATCAATCTTTGGCAAAGGAAAGCAATCTTTTGGACAAACTGGGTTGAGACTTGTGAAGTATACGCAGACTCTCTATTTGTCGGTCTTTTTATTTACCACGGTTGTGTTTGAGAACTAGCTCAAGTACAGGACTTCTGTTGTTGCACTTGCCTCCTTCAGTTTTTCCACTTCTTCAATTACTACATCCACATGCTCGGTTGTGGATCTCTTTCCTTGTTGTTTTACTGGTCAGGTATCGGGGAGAACGTTGAGTTCATGCTTGATAAAGCTGGGGTCTATCCCAGCCATCTTGTAAGGTG
>BRYF01000010.1:17302500-17305000 GCA_030159135.1 Actinidia polygama
TCAATTACTCATTCTTACATTGGGTTCTAAGGACGTTATGTGATTGTATTATTTCTTTTTGGGACATTTGTAGGACTTATGGAGGCATGAAAAACAGAAAAAAGTATATGGTCTAAGAACTTCAGAAGTACTGAACTTAAGTACATTGTCGGAAAAGCACTATGCATACAAGTATGTCTCTTGCATCTCCTCATCCCGCTATCCTGCCTGTCTTGTAGTTCAGCTTCTGCTCTGCTAGCTGCCAATCTAAAACTTTTTTTTTTTATTTTTTTCGTTTGTTGCTTTATGTTTCATTGTTTCAATCATTTCTACAATTGATATTTTTTATTTTCTCTTTTTGTGTAATTTCTCATTTTTATGATCTTGTGTCCAGGAGTTGCCCTATGATGGAAAGTCTCATTGTATTGAGCAGTTTGATGGTTTCTATTCAACATTAGCCTTTCCGATTAAACTGATGTTAGTGCTAAAACTGATGGACTTCGTTTTTGAGTTACCTCTCCAATTAAAGATTATCTTCAATTTAGCCTAGCCTGATTCTTGCAACCTCACCCATCACAAGCCTTGCTGACCTTGCGGTACATATGTTCTATTTCTAAGGCTTAGTATGGGCTAGTTGAATTAGCTCATATTTTAGTTATTTTAATTATTTTAATTTTCAAGTTTTTTTAGGGTTGATTAAAATTTTCAGTTTACTCTTGATGAGAGGAATGTGAACGTTTCGATTTTTTTTTTGATGAAAACTTGTAAAATTTTCTTATTCCTCTAATGTCAAGGCGAAATGGAAAAATATACAATTATGATTAAACAATATAAATTTGAAAACTAACAGAACTATATAAAGCATATGCTAGTAAATTTTCTTTTTCTCTAGTTGCATCCTTTTTGTCTTTATTGTTATTGAATTTATTCAAATACCTACTTGTACTCAACATTTTTCACTGCATAGACAGACATTTTGTTAAATTCACCCTACTAAGTACTAATCACAAAAAAGGAGTGGAATTGCAAAAAGGTATTATACAAACCATTATCCTTTGCAAGTTGCATTGAGCAGAATAGGCCCAAACTCTTAAGTTTGCCAAAATGACATAGATGAGCCTTTTCCTCCCTTTCTCGTCTTATATATTCTCTCCTACCAAACAGGCCATAAGAAAAGCCCAGCCGAAGGGTACTTCAGATATTTAATAATGTAACCGAAGGGTATTTCGTACAATCCCCACTCCCTATATCTATACTATTATTAAGGGAACACCCCAGTTTGGTATCACACTTTTTAATTGTCAAAATTACCTCTCCACAACTGTTGGTAACTGTTAGATAAATGTAAAAAAACAGCACAAAAAATAAAATTAATCCATTTGCGCACGTATCGAGTAAGCATTCACCGCTAGTATATATAATTGTCAATGGCATGTTGTGGGCACACAATTGCCCAGCAGTGGGCAGCCATGACAAGTCTATGGCTAGTCGTTGGCGCGCACAATGGGCAGCCATGGTTAGTCGATGGCTTATCACTGGCACACTACGACTCATCAATGGGCAGCCATGGCCAGTCGTTGGGAAGCCATGACAAGCCGATGGCATGTCGTTGGCACACATTTGCCGAGCGGCAACCATGATACATTGATGGCATGTTGTTGGTACACATTTACTAAGCAATGGGCAGCCATGACAAGTTGATGGCATGTCGTGAACTATTATACGATCTTCACATCTACACACAGTCCAAACCTTGCTGATAGCTTTATGTGAGGTTGGATTGTTGACTTTGGATGCTGATTTATGGGATTGATGTTCTTTGTTTTCTTGTGTTTTTGCATGCCAAAAAGCTGTGTGTTTCTTGTTTTGTGATAATTTGGGCATTCGGTAAATGTTGATATTTGCAATGGCCTCTGAACATTATGCATTTAGTTCATGTGCATGTCTTGATAGATTCAACAATTTCACTAACACATTCTGTTGGAGGTTGGATGCTGATTTATCGGATTGATGTTCGTCGTTATGTTTTTGTATGTTAAAAGTTTTTTGTGTTTCTTGTTTTATACTAGCAATTTCAATATTTGCATTGTCCGCTAAACATGGTGTACGTGCCTGACAGATTCAACAATGTCACGTTGTATTATGTAGGGGTGAAATCATTTCGGTCGGGGAATTCCCCATGAGAGCACCGAGCTGACCGGTTTGGTTTAGTTGGTGTCGGAGCTGAAACCGACCGAAATTTTGCAAAAACTGAAAGCAATTCGGTTTTCAGGTTTTTTTGTGTTGGGCTAACCTAATACCGTGGTCTTCGTTGCTGCTTCAATTTAGATCTGGACCGTCGTTGACTCATCGATTAGCCACATGTGAGAGCTCTCAGTGTCAACCACCTGAGTTTGAGTGAAACGAATAAGAAGAGAAGAGAGAGAGAGAGAGAGAGAGAGAGAGAGAGAGAGAGAGAGAGAGGAGAGTTGACTCACCGACGACGTCGCCAACCGTGAGTTTGAGTAAAACGAAGAGAAGA
>BRYF01000010.1:17310000-17320000 GCA_030159135.1 Actinidia polygama
TTCCTCCGGACGTTATTGTTTGGCTGGTCAAAAAGCCAAGCTCTGGCTTTCTTGTCTGGACTTGTTTTATTTGGCAAGAAAAATCATTCTAGAGAATTATAGAAGAAGAACACATCAGGAATGGCTTCCAAAGAATGCTTTGCATATTTGCATGTGGGTTTTATCGTTTGGTTGGCCGAAACCTTTAACATATCGAACTCCATTGGATTGTTCTTCGCTTGGTTGTGCACATGGCTTTCTAAGTGTGAGCTAATAGCTAACTTTTATTTCGGTTATAGTATTGTAAGACTTTCAAAGTGATAACCAACGGTCTGGGTTCCAAATTTGGAACTTTGCTTTGTGTATGCTTTTCCAAATCTTCTAGTTTCTTAAGCTTTCAGTCTGTTTTTGTCTTTTGTTCATGCTATGTAGTATTTTCTAATTTAATCTGCATATGCTTTTTCTCCTCACCCTATTAGATTGATAACTCCAAGCAGTTTGTTGTGGAACCAACTTCTGAAACAGCATCTATGAGCCTATGTTTCTTTTATAGGATTTGAATCATGCTAGCTGGTCGGTATTGTTTTGAGGATACTTGGGTAATGTGAAAATTTGCGAGTAAATTTTTTGTTCCATTTTAAGCAAATACTTTTCATTTATTTATTACAAAACTAACATTTTTTTTGCATGCAGTTATTTCACACGCACTACCATCTTTTGAAGGAGATTCTTCAGTGGTTGAGATTAGAAAACTTTAGGTGCCATGAGAACCTACTTGTTGAGTTGCTTTGGTAAAGATTCTTTAATTCATGACCAAATAAGTCAATTAGTTTGCGGCTGCTTTAAATTAGTTCCAATGAGAAAGAATTATACACAATTAGACGTCCCAGAAGAGGAGCAGTGATAAAACAAACAAGTCATTGCACAGATCATAAAGATCATATCCTATGCACAACACTGTCGCTTACGATGAGTTTGGAAGAAATCGTATTATGTCCCACTTTTGTGCATATGCTGATTCCTGTGATTGGAACCAAAGCCAACTATGGACCTCATTATCAATGAGACTACGTTTTCTTGCCGGACAAGACAAGGGGATAGAGAATATCCTATGTTTAGATGGGACGGGATTGGGGTGTTATTGTACACTTGGTGTTTTTGTTTATAATTTTTATCCTATCCTACTCTATCCCACCTTCCCTACGGGATGAAATTATTCCACTTCCATGGAATATAATGTTCTATGTCATTACACGATTTCATTGTTAAATCGTGCAACCAAATGTGGGATAGACAGGTCTCATAAATAACTAATTTAATCTCCTCTTTTTAATCCCGTAAAAAAGGGCACAGTGGATATGTTGGATTTGCTAAAGAACGATGGAAACTGCAAGAAAGTTGTTTTTGGTGTTCGATTGGGACAAATACTTGGTTTGGTTTTGTTTGCTTAGCAAAAAAGTGCTTGAAAATAGTGGAAATTAAACTTACTGATAAAGTTAATTTTAGTTTCCCACAAAATGTACATGGAAATCTTATTATTTTCCCATGAAACTTAGTCTTGATATTTTAGCATTCCATTACTACCCATAATCCATATTGCAAGTCTTCTACTGTTATTTACATCCAATTACAATTTGTAAGATCTTCATGCTCCCGTTGTAACTTTGATCTTAGTGGAGACGCTGAGATTTTTTTTAAGTGGCGTCAATGTGTTACTTTCTACCATTTTCACTTCTCATATTGCTTTTCTTTGTAATCAATGGACCCTATCATTTCTCCATTATCTTTCTCTTTCTAATCAAATGGACCCTAAATAAAGATTATGGCACATAGGAATATAAAATTACTTAACATAAGTATATTGTTGAAAAAGCACTATCCATGCAATTATGCCCCTTGCATCTCCTTATCCCTTGATTCCCTTGCGCTATGCCTGTCTTGTAGATCAGCTTGCCTTTTCTTTCAGCTTTGTTCTTGTGACTACCCATCTTTATTTATTTTATTTTATTCCTTCATGTGTCATTGTTTCAACCATTTCTACTATGGATATCCTTTTATTTTCTCTTTTTGTGTAATTTCTCTCATTTTTATGATCGTGTCCTCGGGTTGCCCAATGACGGAAAGTCTCGAGCAGTTTGATGGTTCCTATTCATCACAAGCCTTTACAAATGACCATATCCTTTGCCTTCACAAACTCAGGGAGTGTCAGTGTAATTTATCCTTTTAATTCGTTATTGTTTGTTAGGTGGATCTAGGGTTCCCTACCACCTGTCCACTAATATGTTCTGTTGGATGCTGATTTGTTGGATTGATGTTCATTGTTTGATTATGTTTTTTAAGGTAAAAGGCTTTTTTTGTTTTGTTTTGTAGTAATTTGGGTATTTGATATATTAGTATTGGCCTTTGAACATTATACATTTAACTTGTGTGTGTTCCTGACAGATTCAACAGATTAACATATGTATTCTGTTGTACATATGATTCTAGATTGCCTGATGATGTGATTTCCAATATATTGGTAGGTTTGATGATCTTACGACGAAACTTTACTACCACCGCTATCATCTACGCTGAAAGTTATTAAATCCATTTGGTTCAAGCAGGAATGTTCCATTTTGGTTGGAAAACGGGGCTTAGATATTAAGATTGTTTCATACTGTTTATCTTTTAGTCTATTTTGGTGTATTTTGTCCCTTACTCCCTTATAATTTCTGGGTGTTTCTTATTACAATTTAGTTTGTTGTCTGGTATGGGAATAGCAATACGACGGCATATGGACATTTCTTTGGGCTTTGTTCGTGAAGAAAGTAAGATTTTTTTAGGTCTTTGGATTCCCTCTGGTTCCTCTTTTTGCAGGTGAAGAAAATGGACACTGGAGTTTTTCTAAAATTAAATTTTTTTCTTTCATTTTATCTCTGTTAATTCTCAACTTCTGATTTGTTTGGCTACTTTGTTTTACAAGTTGGTAATGAGCAGTTTTATTCTAAATTCCTAAGAAGCACGTACACTTGAAATTAGTTGTTGTAACTGACACCGACACTCCTTGAACACTCTCGGACACATCAATATGCCTATTTTTTTATTTTATTTTATTGAACATGTTGGGGACACATAATGGACATTGGTGTCATTCCTATGGACGTGCGTGTCCTTGGCCATGCCCATGTCTATGTCTGTAGGTGTTGTTAAGATAAAAAGTACAACAATCAAAGAAGGTTATCGAGCCATGAGACTTTGCAATTCGTTTGATTTAGTTGTCTGCTTAGTAAAATTCTTCTAGCTTTGTTAATGTGTTGTAGAAAATTTATTTTTAAATAATAAACTAATGTAGTTAATACTTAATAGTAACTGAGTTTCATTTTTCGCAGTCGCTAGTTGTGCCATTAGGATAATGTGGACCACCCAATTAACTATTCCACTATTTGGGCTTGGATGCCAGATCTAAATGCCTATATATTCAATGTTTTATCAGCTGCTAATTTGTGAAGGCTGTACAAAAGCCGAATTTGAGGTAATTTTGAATGGTTTTATTATCTTCCATCTATGAGAACTGAAACCGTTGTTCTTTTGTTTCAGGGGCATTCAAACACAAAGTGTTTTTACATGGGTAAGTTTCTCAAATTCTTGAGTTGCGTTACCCAGTTTACCTGATCAAGGAAAATGACATTTGCATGATATTTCTAACCTTGCTTGGAATTGTCCAGTGACTATAAAAATAATGTACTGTATGAGAACCCTTTTGTGCTGACTCTTGCATTATGGATGAAGCTATATTTGTAAGGAGCAGTGATTAGGATTTTAATTTAGTACTTCTACTATCCGTAATTCTTCATTTCTTGATGCCATAGGACATTTGTTCAAGTCTGGATTCAAAGTTGGCTTCTAGATTTGAGGTATTTTTTTGATGGTTTTATAATCTACCTTCATGGTAAGGCATCAAGTGAAATTGGATATTTTTTCTGCATCTGGCATTTGATTATTTTTTATATATTTTTTTATGCAAATAATTGCTAGGATGTTAATGGAGGGTGCGTGCATATTAACATGTTGGGCGGAGTTATTTTATGGTGTTAGAATAGTTATGTTCAATTTATTTTATGTCATTATTGATGGACATGCAGCATAGAAAGTTGCTCATCCTTTCAAAAGTATTTTAATTTTGCCATTTATTTTTTCTTTTGCTGAATTCCTTATCTGAAGTTGATGCTTCGTTTTGCAATTATCCTGATGTTGTTTTTTGGTTTTACTCTTAAATGGGTGAAAAGCTTTGATGCCCGATGAAGGAGAACTCATTCTTGTGGAGTGGTTGCTATGGTTTTCACTGGAAGCCTCCCCATCATCATCATCATCTTCTTCTTCTTCTATTATTATTATTATTATTAAGTTGTGGAGTGGCTTCCTATGACTAACCATAGACTTTAACCATCAATGAATTATTTCAGCTATGAGATCTGAGGGCTTTCCAATTTGTAATGGTTTGAAAGATTTTGGGTTGTTTTTTATTTATTTTCTTTTGGATATGCAAAGCTGGTATGCTACTGATTCTGATCTTTGATCCTTCCGACTGTTCCTAGAAAATTAGCAAATATTCCTTACATGACTATTCATAGTGTTGTTGTGGCTATGATATATGTGGTATTTATTCGGTGACTTTAATTGATATCTGAAATCCTGATTCTTTTCTCCTCAGTGTCATTCAAAGAAAAATATTGTCTTTTAACTTGTAAGTTTCGCAACTTACTTCAAAGTTGCTGTCCCAGTTTACCTGATGAGGGAAATCTGACGGAAACTTTATACTGCATGATGCAGTATATAGCATGAGAACACCGTATCAGCTGACTCTTCCCCATGTCTCTTGTCACCTCCACATGTTTCCTGAAATCTTCTCATTTCAGTTAATTATTCTCTTTATTTAATTTACTCATCTTTGAAATACAAGAATTAGATCTTACAATTGTTAAAAGTGTTAGTTCTACATCGCTTACTTAAGCCATCCAAATTTAGTATATATAATCTAAAGACTACTTTACTTGTAGACAATTGGTTTTAAGTTGCACCCCTTGATTCTTTTTAACAATGTTTTTTATTGAATTCCGGTTGAATACCCAACTTAAATAAATCTAACAGGAAAAGGTGATGCTTTTTACAAAAATAAGGGATGCTACACATTCAATTGCCGTTCTTTTGTTGTGCTGCTTTTGTTTATGCTTATGCAACAAATTCGGGCTTTCATGGGTAAATTAAGCCATGTTGGCCTTGTTACAATGTTAATTGATGATTTACTTGTTTATACCCTCTTGGGTATCCATAGGTTTTTCACCTCAAGAGGTTTGACTTCTACATTCTTTCTCATTTTTTTATAGGAACCTTATGTCTACTTTTATCTTTGTTTAAATTGATAACAAACCGACAAGGTTTGGTGCTAAGCCTCCTTGTTTCTTAGAATAAATAATTATGTATTGTTGAGATGATCTCATGCGTGGTGTAACAATTTGACATGAGGCATTTGCTTGGCTCAAAATCCTTTAGGCTGCTTTTGAAAATGCATATAATATTTAACGTTGAGTTATTTTATACTGATAAAATAGTAGGTATGCTCAACTTATTTTTGTAGTTATTGATGGAAATCCCGCATAGAAAGCTACGTTTGATACTTCTCAAACTGACTTTTGACATTTTTTTTACCTTTGTCTGAATTCTTCGTTCAAAGTTGCATGCTTCATTCTGTAATTATCCTGATGTTGCTTTTACTCCTAAATGTGTGAAATGCTTTGATGCCCGATGATGGAGAACTCATTCTTGTGGAGTGATTGCTATGGTTTTCACTAGAAGCCTCCCATCATCATCTTCATTCTTCTTCTTCGTTGTCTTATTATTATTATTATTATTTAGTTGGGGAGAGGCTTCCTATTACTAATTATAGACTTCAACCATCAATGAATTATGTCAGCTATGTGATCTGAGGGCTTTCCAATAACTAAGTGCTTTGAAAGATTTTGAGTTGTTTTGTATTTATTTATTTATTTGTTTTCCTTTTGGATATGCAAAGCTGGTATGCTATTGATTCTGATCTTTGATCCTTCTAACCTTTCTTAGAAAATTAGCCAATATTCCTTACATAACTATTCATAGCATTGTTGTGGCAATGAGATACGTGGTATTATCCGGTGACTTCAATTGATATCTGAAATCCTAGTTCATTCCTTGGTGTCATTTAAAGAATAATATCGTCATTTAACTTGTAATTTTCACAACTTCAGAGATGCTGTCCCAGTTTACCTGATCAGGGAAAAATGATGGAAACCATATACTGCTTCTTGCTGACTCTTCCCCACGTGCCTCTTGGCTCCCCCACGTGTTCCCTAAATCTACACATTTCAGTTACTTATTCTTCTTATTTAATTTACTCTTTCATATCCTTGCTTAGTTACTTTATATTAATTATTTGCCTACCATATAATTCCACCGATTTCATTTCACTATCTAATAAAATATTACCATGTAATAATCACTACACAATTTACTTGCACAAATTTATTGACCTCATCTTTTACGTATAAGAATTAAATGTTATAGTTTTTATTGAATTCCCTTTGATTGCCCAAAATTAAATAAATTTGACAGGAAAAGGACACTTTTTACAAAAATAAGGGATATTGCACATTCAATTGTCATTTTGTCGTATTTCTATTGTTTATGCTTACGCAACATATCCTGTTTTTTCAGTAAGCCATGTTGGCCTTGTTACAATGTTAATTGATGATCTACTTGTTTGTACGCTCTTGGGTATCCGTAGTTTTTTCACCTCAGAGGTGTGGCTTTACCTTCTGTCTACTTCAATTTTTGTTTAAATTGTTAATAAACCGATATGGTTTGATGTTAAACCTCCTTGTTTTTTAGAATAAATAATTATATATTGTTGGGGATTTGTCTGATTGAGAAATGATCTCATGTGTGGTGTAACAATTTGACTTGAGGCATTTGCTTGGTTCAAAATCTTTTAGGCTGCATTTATGGAGTTATGATGTAATGAAGATGCATGCATATAATATATAACATGGAGTTATTTTATACTGATAAAATTGTAGTTATGTTCAACTTATTTTTGTAGTTACTGACGGACATCCCACATAGAAAGCTACATTTGATACTTCTCAAACTGATTTTTGACAATTTTTTATTTTTTTATCTTTGTTTGAAGTTGCTTGCTTCATACTGTAATTATCCTGAAGTCTTACTTTTAAATCAGCGAAAAGATTTGATGCTCAATGATGGACACCTTGTTCTTGTGGAGTTGTTTTTGTTTTCATTGGAAGCCTTCCTATCATCATCATTATCATGTCACTTTTTTGCTGATGAAATTATCATCAAATTGGGTGACTGAATCGGTCACCGACAACAAAATACAAGGGTTGGTCCTATTTAAGGATCCACTCCTTGTATCTTGTTTGTTATCGGTTCGATCACCCATATCGGTGATAGTAGCATGCTTCTTCTTTTCATAAAGTTGGAGAGTGACTTTCAATGATAACTCACATACTTTACAATGAATTATAGTAGCTATGTGATACGAGGATTTATCAAATGTTGTCTTGGAAAATTGGAAATTATTCCTTTACATGATGACTATTCATGCATGGTTGTAGCTATGAGATATGAGGTATTGTTAGTTTATTCTACTGGAGATCTGGAAAACTTATTTTCTTAGGGGCATGCAAACAAACATCGTGCTTATTTCTTACAAGTCTTTCAAGGGGGAGTGAGGAATGAAATATTAACCATTGGTTCACTCCTTAAGGTTCAAACCCATGATTCCCCATATGGAAGTTATTAGGGGCTTGCCTATTTGGACTGCCCAATTGTTTGGTTCAGAAAGTTTCTGAAGAAGTAAAGTATGGATCGGACGCGCTTGAATGCCAGGTGAGGCAAATGTTTCGTAGGATTGTGCATAGCAGAACTTAGGGTCTTGATTCCAATGGAAGTGGCAACTATTCCGACTAATTTGTATCAGTCCATTGGATGCAGAAACAGGACACCCAATGTGAAGATTGAGAATATTATCTGAGTTTTGACCTTGGACTTAATTTGAAAAGTTTTATCGAGGTAATGTGTTTTTCATTTATCACTTTATATTTTGTACATGAGTTGGACCATTTGAGTTCGTTTTTGTAGGTGTTGCCAATGAAGAATCAAATTTTTGGTGTCATTTGCACTTCATGATCTAGTTTCTGAATTGATGGTTGCAGTTTATCCATCCATGGTACAAATTATCTCGGTTAACTAGTTTCTTTTTTCCTTTTCGATGCTTTGTTTAAGAGATATTGTTAGTGCATTCTTATGATAATTTTGAAGGATTGTCTATTGATCTATTAACAGTAGTGATAGCTGCCTTCTGAAAAAGAAAAACGCTGTGTTTTGCTAGTTTTTTATTTTTTTTTATTTTTAAATGAAACCTCTGAATGGTCTTGGGAGACCTTTTAAGCCGATCTTGTAAGCAATTCCCTGAATAGGTTTGCTTGAAGTCCATCCTGATGCCCCTCAATGACCCCCCCCCCCCCCCCCCCCCCCACCCCCCACCCCCCCCACCCCCTTTGTTCTCAGTTCTTTGACCTCCATGTTCTCATTACAATTTCTTTGTTTGTAGATTATAATGCAATGAAAATTCTTGTTTTTCATGCATGCTGATCCCCAACAAAGCATCATTTCCGTCTATAAAATCAGAATTTGATCCTATCATTTTCTAAGTATTTTATCAAGCTCAATCCCTCTTATGAATTCTTCCCCCCATGAGTTCATTCAATTTTATCTGTTGCGAGCCCTCAGTGATACTAAATATGCAGAAAGGTTTGAATGTGGATGTTTGGCCTTACCAGGGAATTGATTTCTTAATATTAAGCCAAGCTCTGGCTTTCTTCTTGACTTGGACATGTTTTATTTGGCAACAAAAATCATTCTATAGAATTATAGAAGAAAGGTACATGAGGAATGGCTTCTGAAGATTGCTTTGCATATTTGCCTGCAGGTTTTATTGTTTGGCTGACTGAAACCTAGAACATGTTGAACTCTATTGGATTGTTCTTCATTTGGTTGTTCTTACATGGCTTTCTAAGTGAGAGCTAATAGCAGACTTTTATTTTGATTATGGTATTGTAAGACTTTCAAAATGATAATTAATAGGGGCTGGTTTCCAAATTTGAAATTTTGCTTTTTGTATAGCTTTTCAAAATCTTCTGATTTATTAAGCTCTCTCTCTGGTTTTGTCTTTTGTTTTCTAATTTAATCTGTATCTGCTTTTCTCCTCACCCTATTAGCTTGATAACTCCAAGCAGCTTCTGTGAGCCTGTGCTTTAGGAATACTTAAATCCTGTTTCTTTTAGAGGATTTGAATCATGCTAGTTGTTCAGTATTGTTTTAGGATACTTGACCAATTTGAAAATTTGTGATTCAAGTTTTTGTACCATTTTAAGCAAAATACTTTATTTATCTATTACGGAACTAACATTTTTTTTGCATGCAGTTATTTCATACACACTACTATCTTTCGAAGGAGATTCTTTAGTGGTTGACAGCAAAAAACTTTAGCCAAGAGAACTATTTGTTGAGTTCCTTTGGTACAGATTCTTTAATTCATGACCAAGTCAGTCAATTAGTTTACGGCTGCTTTAAATTAATTCCAATGAGAAATAATTACACACAAATGTGGGATAGACTGGCCTCATGAATAACTAATTTAATAACTCCCTTTATTCCCGTACAAAGGTTGCCCTAAGGGTCGGTTTGATTATCAAGGGTCTTATATTCCTATTAAGTAACTGCTGTATGTTAAATTCCTTCAGCCCAAACCCATTAGGTTTCTAATGTCCAAACTCCAAGCCAATTGTACTTGACATATTTCCTGTAATATTATCTATTTATGACTGGCAGTTGACCACCATTAAATTCTTGATTTCAATACCAGAAAAGGCCTGCATCTTTAATATTTGTAGTACCAACATTTTCTATATTCACTGAAGACATTATG
>BRYF01000010.1:17335000-17337500 GCA_030159135.1 Actinidia polygama
AAAAAAATTAGATGATTTTTTGGTCATCTCAAACAAGAATTTTTTTTTTATAAGACTTCATATTTTAGTCAAAAGTAAAAAAAAAAAAAATAACTAGGCCAAAAGGCCCATTGTTTTACCAATATTATAATCTTTAATTTCTTTAGGGGAATCCAATTTGCCTTCTTTCATGTGATTCTTTACACTCTTTTTGATATTTTAATACTAGTAACCTTTTTAGCTATTTTGCTTTGCACAAGATAATTAGATTCTTGTATTTTTCAAGGAATAAAATCTCCAAAGTAGCTATTCCTTGTACCATCAAAAGGAAAGTGTCAAAACAAAATGAGTACATTATTAGCTTTGTTATAAAAGCAAGAACAAAGATTATGATTGTGTGTGTGGAGTTTCATGCTAAGATGTTTATATTGGGAATTATTAGTAATTCATTATTATTAGACATACCTAACTAATCTTTCAACTTATACCTCGTAGTCTTACCTTCACATTTTGTGAAGAGAGATGATCTATATGACTCGAATTACTGTCACATAGTTGTTACTGGCACTCGCCTAAGCAGTCGGGTACCTATTTGGGTAGATTCTTAATCTAAATTGTCTAGGTGAGATCCGTCTAAATCACTCATGATTGGGCGCTCGCTGAAGTAACTAGGCAGCCTAAGTCTCGTCAGGTACCCATGCACCAATTTTTAACTAGGTGACAGACTAATTCGAGTACATCATTAGCTTGGCTATAAAAGCAAGAACAAAGATTATGAATGTCATGTGTGTTGAGCTTGATGCCAAACTATTTATGTTGGAAATTATTTGTAACTCAATATTATTAGTCCTATGTGAAGATTAATATTTTACACTGATTTGTTAAAAGATTGGATATTGTAATGGAGAGAACAATTTAAAATATCTCATAAATTCAATCAATCACAAAGAAGATAATATTCATTATTCGCCACTTTGTGGAATAAATAAAACTACACTTCCAATACCACCAAAGAGCAACTCCGGTGGTATGACATAAGAGTTGCTGAAAAACTCCTTCAACAAAACTCCTTTAACGTCTTGCCAAAATCCTTGTCAAAAATGCCAAATCTCGTGTCAGATTTAACACAAGATTTGACATTGTCATTTCGATTTTACAGCGGAGATTTGATCTATGATAAAAAAAAGGGAACTGGTGTAGCCAAAATAACATGTAACCAATAGAACAATATTTCCAAATACTAGTAAAATAACGTTATCTTATGCCAAAATTTGACAATAGCATTGTCAAAATGGGCAAAAGCATTCGGGATGATCTACTGTACTCCTTGAAAACAAACAAGCATTGTGTACAAGATGAGCCACAAATGTAATAAGCCCTCTCTATTGTCGACCAAGCCCCAATCCGCCGTACACATGAGACAGCGTCTGAAGATCATGCACAGAGTCCAGAGGCCACGCCTGGTCCTGGAGTTGTAACCTCGTTTGTAGTCCAGTTTCCAAACCCTAACTTGCACCAAAAGAATACAAACAAACACATAAAATTAATGACAACAACTACAAGACAACAACATTGGGACAAGAGGACCATTCATGCATTAAGCACATCAACAAGGAAAGAGATTTGGAAACCATTAAAAAGAAAAAAAAAAAGAATAAAGAATAAAGTGTTTATTAGTTTAGTTCCTAATTTTAACTTTTTTTTCCTAGACTTTTTTTGTCTTGATTTTGGTATATGAATTGTTAATTTTAATAATTTTATTAAAAAAAATTTTAATAAAATCACCAAAAGTAACAAGATACCGAAATCTAGACAAAAAATTAAAAAAATAATTTAAGGTCGTATTTGGATTAGGAATTTGATAAGAAAAAAGAAAAAAGAATTAAAAAAGTTAAAAAATTTAACTGTTCAGACCGATGGATCGACTAACTTTTTAGTTTTATTTCTATTTTCTTATTAAATCGTTAATCCAAACACAACTTAAGGTCACATCAAACAGGGCTAAAATATTGCATATCTATGCTTTCTAGTTTCTAGTTCCTAGTTCCTAGTTCTTAAAGATAGATAAGCTATTGAAAGCTACTCAGTCCAAAACAGATAAAGTGAAAAGGAAAAGAAAAAGAAAAAGAAAAAGAAAGGCTAAGCGTCAATGCCTATTGCAGCTGAAACAAGGGGAAATGGTAGAACAATGACAAAATGCTACAAGATTAACACCAAATGTTCACCACATAAAAGCATCACATCTATCACAATGTTGGCGGTCAAAGTCGAACATTACCAATTTTTGGTAAGTTTAAAATATGGGGAATGCTAACTACTTCCGGATTAGTACTGATTAAAACACTATGATCATAGAATTTGGATTCAAAAAGATTTTTAAAATTTAAAATGAATAGATCAGATTCATTTAATCATGCAGCTTAATTGAGTGAATCTGATTCATTCATTTTGAATTATGAAAACTTTCCTGATCCAAAATAAAAAGTTTGAATCGGGTTACAGATAGTTGGGGCTTTGATAT
>BRYF01000010.1:17550000-17560000 GCA_030159135.1 Actinidia polygama
ACGATAGCAAGGTGGCCAGAATCTATCACTGTATGTTTTGTCCCCTTACAGTAACCAACTGCACAGCGTTGATTATCCATCCACCCCCGGACGCCGCACACCCGCTATTTGAGTATGTAACCCAAAATAATCCGTGATTTTCGTATCCCAAGAAATATGTTATTGAATGGTTTTTGTTCGACTGAGTACGTAATTGTTTTCCTTCGATGGCTGTCCAATTAATCTGTTTGTTCTCACTTATGGGTTTATGCGTCATCACCTAAAATGTGCCAAAGATAAAAATGAATCTGTTGTTATGGTTTCGAAATGAATCTGCCTTTTTTGATGGTGTCCACCGAAATGGATGCGGTAAAGGTTTCATCCTACACTATTCTGTTGGCAAAGGAAATAAACAAAGAACTTGTGGTCGGTGAGAAGATACGACCTTCCGATGGAAGAGTTAAAATGACTTGTTATGAGTAAGAGTTTGCTTCGGTGGTCGAGACGTTCCCTAATCAAATTTGTCATTTCGTCTTCCCTCTTATTATTGTCAGCCATGGCCGTTTTTGATCTCCCATGCTGTGATTTTGAAACCATCGCAGAGTTACCATCCCTGGAAGCAAAGTACAATGATGCTACCCAATAAACTCATCTCACAAAGTCAGTCTTGGTTGGAATTCACATATCAGAATACAGAATTCACTCTGCAGCCACACCACTCCCTATAACTACCCATGGAAGATCCACGGCTTGAAAGATTGAAAATTAATTTTTTTGTCACTTTGACCCCAAAAAGACGAAAAAATTTAAAACTAATAAAAAAATATTTTATTTTTGGGCCTTTTCGGGCAAAAGAGAACGTTATCAGCATGGAAGAACTCCGTTGGTCCAAAACCCATTGGCTGTCCCGAGCCTGGCATAGGCCTGAGATCACGTATAAATATTCGAGGGTCAGATTCGTTGAAGGTATGGACTTCGTAGACAAGATTTTGTCGTTACATTTTTCTTTGTGCACTTTGTTTTTTCCCCGAAAAAAAATGGTAAAAGAGAAGGATCGTAATTTTGTTCACTCACTTGATGGGTAGTATTGTAATTATGCCTATGTAAGGCGAGTGAATAGTATGTTCTTCATGATTGTTCACCCTTTTGATGGGTAGTATTGCAATTATATCCAAGATAAGACGAGTGAATAGTATCATCTTCATGATTGTTCACTTACTTGATGGTTAGTATTGTAATTACGTTCACGATAAGATGAGTGAATAGTATCCTGATTGACATATTAGATTGGACTCCATTTAAAGCGGTGGTCCTCTTTGCTTTCGGAAATTATGACTTTTATCACCGTTTGATCCAAATTTTATATATTTTCACAACAACTATTCTAACCCTTTGTTTTTATCGCAAAGTAAAAATCCCCTCCCCTTTGATAATGACAAGAGCAAATCAATGTTTTTAAACTTATCATATTAGTCCCCCATTTGACTGAATGAGCTGTGTAGGTGTAGATATGAATTGATGGTTGTGTGTAAAAAGTTGAATTGGGAATTGTTGTTGTTGGCATTCTCTTAATTTAATGTCATTTTTATTAAGTGATTGTTACTTTTTTTAAGAAAGACAAAAGAAAATTGTAATTATGACCAATCACACATTTAAACTTAAAAGTCAAGAATGACAAATGGGATCGTACGAGGATTAACAAGAGAAATCATTTTTTTTAGTTTAAAAAAGGTTCATACGTTATTGGAAAATGTTAACGTGGGCTGTGGTTAAATTATTAAAAATATATAAAAATATATAAAAGTGTATTAAAATATATAAAATATGTATTGAATTTGTAATTTTTCGAACACTATCACCGCTAGTTGGAATGTGAATAGCAAGATCCTACGTTATAACTCCAAGGGGGTCAAGTTAAAGTTTGATCATGATTAAAGAACTTGTCCCGTCAAGGTCGTGTATTCAAATTCTCTTTGCTAGCATGGATTGGACTCTGACCCGGATTTAATTGAACGCTCCCGCCAGTAGACAACGGGATTTGTCCTCAGATTAATCGGTCCTTTGAACAAGATACCGAGTCATAAAAAAAAAAAAAAGAAGCGAGGCCCTACATTATTATCTTTTCTAGTTAGCTAGTCAAAACTGCTTTAGACTGATTAACAAGTATTCCAATCCAAAGTGACGATTTAGTTGGAAATTAAGCTCACTTAGGAGAATTTGTGGGATTCCTTAGCCATCCTCTTAAGAAAAGGCAAAAGAAAGTTTTGATCTTTGACAGTGATACCATCTTGCTTTTCTTTTGTCCTTAGCCTCCATTAATAACTGTATTTAGAAGTAACTGTAGAACTATCTGATAAGTAGGTGAATATTATTTGAATTTGTTATTTGTAAAACAATACCGTAAGTAATCGTTAGTAAATTTATTATTATTTATCCACTTATCAGGTGAGTGAAAAAAAATATCTTTACCAGTGTGACTTAACGGGATAACAAGTATATATATTCCTTTTAATATTATATCACATGATTCAAATTAATCAATATCTTTACGAGAGTGAAGAAAAGATTGTCTATTATTGCTTCTTCTTATAGAATATACAAGAGCCTTGTACACCGAGTACTTTGTCCAACACTCTGTTTCATAACTTTTTGACCATTTATATTTACCATCTGCGTCAAAAATAAAATAAAATTGACAATAAATGGGATACATGAATAAATGTGAATACACATTTATATTCTACTTTATACTTGAGATTAGGACAAAAGTGGAAGACTTTGGGATGTTTGGTAATGTTTTTATTTTTTTGTTTTTTGTGTTTGTTTAATTTTTATTTAGTTTTCTTTTATTTTTTTGTAAAACAGAAACTAAAAGTATGTTTGTATTCACTTTTTTTTAAACTATTTAAAAATAAAAAAATGTTTGGTTTCACTTGCTTTTAAACTATTTTTTAAAAATGTGTGTGGTGGCGGAGGGGGAGGGGGAGGGGTGGCGGTGGTGGTGGTGGTGGCGGAGGAGGGGGTGGTGATGGTGGTGAGGAGGGGGTGGTGAATGTGACAATGGGGGTGGGGGTGGGGGTGGGGGTGGGGGAGGAGGGGAGGTGGAAAGGAGGTGATGGTGAGGAGGAGGGGGTGGCAGAGGAGGGGAGGTGGAAAGGAGGTGGTGGTGAGGAGGAGGGGGTGGCGGTGGAGGGGGGTGGCAGAGGAGGGGTAGTGGAGGAGGTGGCGGCGGTGGTGGTGATTGAAAAAATTTTATAAACAAAATAAAAACATCATTTTGTTGTTTTCATTATTTTCAAAAATAGTAAAAATAATTTTGCATTATTTACAAAGATAGATACCAATAAAAAAAAATTTTGTTTACGGTTATTTCAAAAAACAAAAATTAAACAAAAAAACATAAATTAAACAGTTAACCTTCATGTTACACAACATTGCCCAAAAACACAAGTCAACCCCTACATGATGAAGAGTTAATTATATAGTTGAACTTGGAAAGAATTGTCCTTTCATGGCTTAAAGGTTTCAAGCTTTGTAGAGCAGCCCCACCATCACTTGGAGTTGTTGAACCTATCTAGGTACAAGTTGCCCACACTTCGTTTGAACTCTTCTAGATTTTAAGATTGGACTTGAGTAAAATACATTTAGGACTTGGAGTAAGTGATTGAATTGGAAAAAAATAATTGTTTAAAATTTTATTATTATACTATTATTATTTATAATTTTTTCCAAACTGTATAGTTCGTCACATCTCATAAATGTCTTAACTGCATAAAAAAACAATTTTTTTATTGTGTTCAGTTGGTTTCTTTTGTACACTTTTAACCTTGACGTAAAATAGTTAACCATTGTCTTTGTTGAGTTTGTAGCTATGTGATATTAGAGTACTATCCTTACGTGATGGAATATTTAATTACGCCAGTTAAACTTTTTTATATGATTAATAGTCCAATTTGACATATTTATATGCTTTATATAATATGAATAAATCTCGTATTGATTGATAAGTAACCAAAAAAGAAGAAATAATAAAGATGTGCTTGCATCAAATATTGTTTGTGAGGGATTTATGGAGAAGGAAAAAATAAAATAAAAAGTTACTACTAAGTACTACTAATTAGATACCTAAGCATGTTTGTTATAAGCGGAGTCTTGTGCACTATATACATATACCCTCCTATAATTAAATTATTTAAGCAAATCGTTTCTAAAACAATATATATATATATATATATATATACACACACACACACACACGACCAATTCTGGCATTTATCAGCACCAACAACCAAGAAGCCAAATCCCTTTTCCCTTTGTGTTTCACAAAATTATTCAATGATTCTACTTTGACTAGTTTTTTTTTTGGTATTACTTTAAATTTCTTTAGAAGTTTATTCATGAAATTCTATTTTTGGCTCATTTAATATGCAAAAATATGTCATGCTTTACTAATATTTCTTACCTAATCGAGTGTACGTAACATAAGCGAAATGTATTGCAATTGATTAATGTAGAGATTTAAGTCAATACAAATAAAATTTAAAATAACTAAAACCTTGCTTCAATTTGTGGTTGTCAGAGTCAGGATTTTTGCACGGCGGAGTTACTTTTTCTAGTCAACGTCTTTTATTTTGGGTCGTCGACCTAGTCGTTGTCTTGTTTTGAGTCTGTCCACTTATCAATTTTGTACTACAACTTCTGATTAATGAAGATGGCTACACTTGCTCTTGCATCTTAATTGTTTGAGTGAATGATATGCACGTCATTATGTTAATATTTTGCCATCAACCTTATTTGCGAGTTGAACTGAGCTTGGCGGACTTCTAGTTGAGACTTGGTCCATGCCACACGAAGTGCCGCTTGGGCGTGTCTTGCCTTGAAGCGTTGTCACGTGACAATTGCCCTTTACTAACCTTGAAATTCCAAAATTAACGATACAAAAATAGAGAATATTAAAAATATATTGGTAAGCCTAGACTCGACTTTTTACTATTTTTTAGGTTAATCTTGTATCTTATTCACATGTTTGGATCAATATTTTTACAATCATTTTCATTGGCTTTTATCATAGCATCAAATACAATATGATTGAGATATATAATAAGAGTGGAGACGCAAGGGATTAAGTACTTCGAGTTATAAATAGCATACGTTTACGGGGGAGAGATCAATAATATTATTTAGTTCAACTCAATGAACACAATTTACATAAGTCTGTTTATGAAATTTTAGAGGTAAAATAAGCCTTATCATCAGATTCATCACTATCTCTTGAACAATATCTATCATATTCTTCAAAATCAAAAGAGATGATATTCTTATCTTTATCGCCCCCTCAAGATGAGCATGGATTGCACGCCGTCTAAATATTTATAATTTATTTTGATAATTTAAATCATTTATATTGTAGACCTCATTTAAGACTTTAATACTGTAAAAAATTACTTTGATCAGATACAGATCAATGGTCGATTAATATATCAATTTATATCATATACCGCACTTATTTTTTAATTTATAAAATAATACTAAACATATATCGATTTGTATTCAGTCAACTGGTTTTAACAATATTAATCTATACGACGAAGGCTATTACAACAACTTCAATCATCAAAATAGAATCTAAAATACTTAAACTGCAGACAATTTGTATCCTAAAACAATCAGTCAATGTATTATCCTTGCGCTTAACTTTAGTTTTGTGTTGCCAAAATTGGTTCCACTTTAATGGAATTGTTATGGGCTGTTTGTGTTCATGGACATCGGTGCAAATTGTCTTTTTACGTGGGGTTTGGTGACGTGGCAAGGTTATGGTTTTTGGATTTGCTTTACAATTACAATTCATATAAGGGGCTGTTTGGCAAGGGGATAAGGAGGGGGGATAATTTTTCCCCCCGGATAACTTTTCCCCCCCCGATGTTTGGCTGACGGATAACTTTTCCCCCCGGATAATTTTTAGACCAGCAGGTGGATAAAGGCGGATAATTTTTGGGTGGCTTAGACCCTAACTAAAAGTTATCCGGGGGATAAGGGGGTGGAGGATAAGGAAAAAAATATATAGAGAGAAACAAAATGTATATTTTTATTTTTATATATATATAGAAACAAAATATATATTTTTCATATCTAGATATTTTATATTTTATTTCTCTATATGTATTTTCTTCCTTATCCCCCACCCTTATCCACTCATTCTAAATTTTATCCAAACAAGATTAAAAATTATCCCCCTCCAAAAGTTATCCCCTCTAAAACTTATCCCCCTACCATATCCGCCAGCCAATCGACCCCTAAAGGACAAAAGGGCATTAGCTGAAAGCGATAAGGACAAGATTTTTGTAAGATAATAACGACAAACAAATGACATTGGTCAAACGTTAGTTTCTCTCACACGTGGATGGATCAAGTACAAAGTAGGGGTTAGGTACTTAGGATAGGAAGAACTGTGGGGGCAAACCTTTGCCTTGCAATGTAATTATCTTATAATTTCGGGTCACTGTGTTATTTCTAGGACTACCTGGGCGAAATTTCTTGATTTATTTTTATTAAATAAAATTATTTAAATATTCTTATATTTAGATTTGGTAATTGATACTATGTTTTACTTAGAAAGATATTTGAGTAATTTTATCTTATAAATATTTAAAAATATATAATTAAAGAAAAATATATTTTTTTCATATATTTTATTATCTTTAATATATATTTTTAAATTTTTAATAAAAAAATATGTTTGTATTTTTTTTTATTAAAGTTAAAAAAAACCAATCACCCTACTCTCACAATGAGTTCGGATCCTCTGAAGTGGGAGCTGGGTAGAGTGTTCTTGAAGTATAAAAAATAATATCGCTTTGTACATTTCAAGACTTGAACGATGTCGTTTTAATTAATCATAAAATGACATCATTTCAAGGTCGAGAAATTTACAATACTTGGGTAGAACTTACCCCAAAAGCTAGCTATTGAAGTAAGGATGCCCTTACACTTATATATTGCAAATTACTTCAATTCTCAAGCGATGTGAGACTTCGCTTCACAGAGACTAGAATGATGTTTTGGTTCTAAGATATACAAAATAACGTCATTTTATACACCTCAAGAACACTCCACCGAACTCCCACATGAGAAGATCCGAATCCTCTCACAATATCTCAAATTACATTGCAAGTAAGAGACTCAGAATTGGACGTGGGGTCAGATATTCCATTTCCCAATCCTAATCTCTCCCATACTAATATCAATTCTCATCCCCCACGTGTCCCCGAACCCAAACGGGAATTAAGTTTTGGGCAAATTACACTGACAAAAACTGATGTTTGCTTTTAATACAAATTCTCCATAAATGTTTGAAACATTACACTGACTCAGGTGATCCCTTAGATGTGATGACAAAATTACTTGAATATCCTTATGTGTTATGTTAAATGAATTGTTTATCTTTTTGGCGAAATAAATAAATAAAGCTCTCTTCTCTCTCACACACACAACAAAAAATCCATAATATCTCCATCTCTTTCTCACACACGCAAATCAAATCGGTTTTTATTTTTCTAATTTGATTTTTTTTTTAAATTACACAAAAGACAATTTCAAGAGAGGAGACAGTGAGAGTGGTAGTTGGGGTGGAGGAGTGAGTGAGGAGATGGTGGTAGCGGTGGTGGTAGATGCAAGATTAAGAGGAGAGGGTGTATGTTATACTCCATTGTGGTGTATATTATGATCCATGTGATGAATGTTAAGGAGATGCGTATGTTATTAGAAATAGTAAAAATAGTATTACGCATTATTGTGATAAATATTACGATATTTTGTAATAAAAAAATTGTGTTTTAGTTTTGTTACGATCAATTGCGATAAATGTTACGATCAATTGTAGTAATGTTATATATGGTCATACCACATACACCAACTTGTGATATGTATTGTAATCACTCCCTAAAATCAATGTAAAAATATTTTCAATTCATTGAAATTGGTTGAATTTTAACTAAAGGTTAGTGGTCGAAACTTTATTACTACTAGTATTATTTTACTTATAAAAAACGTGGGATCTGAATCAGGAATGCAGGACGAGAGAGACTAATACCGTTCTCACGTCAAAACCGATTAAGGATTTAATTTTTATTAATAAAATCAACCCTAACGAGAAAAATAGAAAATATCCGCTCCTTTTGAAACGGGGCAATCTGCCATTCCTAAAGAGACTAGTAGATTGGGTACAACCTATTTTTGTTTTCTGGGAAATTAGAGAATTTAGGGTTCGAATGGATCCAAGTAAACATTCTATTTTGTTTTCTATTCTTTTTTCAGTTTTTTGTCTTTAACACTGTTTTTACTCTTTTTACCGAGTGGAGGCAAACTCAGTAGTCCCTGTCTAACCCATGCTTTGAATGGAACGAGTTTATTACGGGTTCAAAAGGTCAGAAGAGAGACGTGTTTGGACCAAACTATAAATTATTATTATTATTATTATTATTATTATTATTATTATCTATAATATAATAACATAACTCATTTTGAATCTTAAAATTATCATCCACTATCTACTGTTGAAATTAATTTGAGTTAATTCAACGTTGAGATTTTATCTAAAATTATTATTTTTTCAAAAAATTATCATTTTCTAATTTTCAAAGATGTGGGGTCCACATAGGTTGTGATCGAATGACAAAAAAAAAATTCTAAAACTGGACATACTTTTTATTCATTTGAACATTTTTTAGTTAGACTCACATCAAAAAAAATTAAAACACCATTTATTTTCTCCTTATTTCTCTCAAACTAGCAATATTTTTTTTAAATTATTATATTTTTTAATTTATTCTCCATTTTATAGTAATGTATCTCTTCGTATATGAATGCAATGTATCTCTTATTTAACGTTTATATCTTATCTATTTTTTAGATTATAAAAATCTAACGAGTACGCTTAAGATGTGATCTTTTTTTTTAAAGCATAGTGTCCGTGGACACGAGCAATTACTAATTACAAGATAACACCTTATTTTTTATAAATAAGTTCTAAAATTTGTTTATATTTTTTATGCCAAAAATACCCTTACAAAAATTAATTTTCAACGGAACGTATATGTTCTACTTTTTAAATTGCAAAGGATAAAAGTGGAAAATTATTATATTCACAACCACGTTTACAATAACTACCGACATATGCATTCCTATCTAATTATGTATAGCATTTGGATGAGGTGTTTGGTGATGCACACTATTGGACATGACAAGTCACTTGTGCCATTTTATTGAGTTGACTCTTGTATTTTTGATGGAACAAAAAAACATTCATCAATTGTTATTATGGAGGTTGTAATCACCAACCTTTTGAAAAGGATTGATAAAAATATTATTCATTTCTTTTCCTTTCCTAATTTGAACACTAAGCTAATCGTGACTCTATATCGATGGTCCAAACTGTTCAGCAATAAAGTACAAAAAACTTAAAGTAAAATTTAAAAACCACTTTTTTAGAAAAAAATTTATATGAGCGGTTACTACTGATCTTGTATACGTCATTGCATACATCAAACTCGTTATTAAAAAAAGAAACGGTACACAATGATTATTTCCCATCTAGACTATATATTTTTATTATTATTTTGTATCATGCCCATATAATTTCTTCTTAATTTTTTCATAATACATATTGGAAGCAAAGAATAAAAAAAAAGCATCCAAGTACTTTGGGATGCACAATGGTGAAAACATGATTTACATAAAGCATTTTATAATTGAGAAATACAGATTGAAATACATTGGCTTTGTTTGGTCTAATTTTAATTTTCGTGTTTTTTTATTTTTAGTAAATTTTTTTTATTGTCTTGTTAAAATTTCATATTTTTAATTTTTTGAAAATGCAAAAATTTTGTTCAGAATTATAAAAGAATTCTACTAAATAAAAAAATAGCTAATTTATCAATAAAAATATTTTTTAGTTTTAGTGAACTGATTTCCAAATTACATGAAAATTTTATATTTTTAAACTCTTCTAATTGAAAAAAATCCA
>BRYF01000010.1:17612500-17615000 GCA_030159135.1 Actinidia polygama
TTAATAAGACCCACAAAAAAAATACTAAAACACCTATTTCTTTCTCTCTCATTTCTCCTAAACTAGCAATATTTTTTAAAAATTAATAGTTTTTCTAATTTATTCTCCATTTTATAGTAATGTATATCTTCGTGTGTGTGTATATATATATATATATATATAATGTATTCTTATTTGACGTTTATATCTTAAATGCGTTTTAGGTTGTAAAACTCTAACAAGTACTCTTATAAGATATATATATTTTTTAGCGTAGAGCCCGTTGGCACAAATAATTGATAATTTATTTTATAAGATATTTTGGGTGTTTATCTTTGTAAAACATCATATTCGTCAATAATATTGTGGTTGAAAAGGTATATTCAGGGCGTAGTAATTTGGGGCAGTACAGTTAAGGAAAATCGGTTGGGTTGAGTTGGGTTGGGTTTGATTCAATTCGAAAATGTTAAGAATCAAAGTTTTATTTAAAAAAAAAAATAGAAAAAATATTTAATTATTTTAACTAGTGTATAAGAAAAAATCCTAAATTAAAAGGCAATTTTGTAATTTTTTACTTAAATTAACTCTAAAAAATAATCTTAATCTTAATTTTAAAATAAAAAAATATCGATAATATTTCTAAAACTACGTAGGAACTAGGGGTGCACAAAATACCCGAGACCCGACCTTATTGGTTCGGGTTAGTTCGGGTCTACCACCGTCTCGGGTCGGTTCTGGGTCTAAAAATTTTGGACCCGTCCAGCTCGGGTCGGTTCTCGGGTCCGTATATTTTTTACCCCGAACTGAATCGAACCCACCCGAGATGAGAACCGACCCGAACCGACCCGAGGAACCGACCCGAGACCCGAGGAACCGAGACGAGAACCGATCATATATAAACATACAATGCACTCGCGCACACTTGATTATTACCTATGCTATATAAAGTTTACGGAGAACCGAAGACCCGAACCGAACCAACCCGAGAACCGAAGAACCGAGGAACCGAACCGGAACCGAGTGGGTCGGGTTGGGTCGGGTCTCTTTGAGCGTCGGGTCGATTCCGGGTCCAAAAATCTGAAACCATGAATGGTCGGGTCAGCTCTGGGTCTAACCCAGATCCGACCCGACCCGTCCCGTGTGCACCCTAGTAGGAACTAACTATATTTGTCATAAATCTCATTGAGGAAATACACCCATTATTTTTTCGCACATACCTAAGGAATAATTAAGTCGAAAAACAGAAACGTAAAGAGTACCGGCCCAAACATTTAATAGTGGCCCAGATATAGGCCTAGATGGTGACGAGTGGGCCATAGTTCTTCTGTGTTAGACGGAGGCCCAATAGGCCTACATCAAGGCCCAGCCCAGATGGGGTCCAGTTAGTAGTAACGTCAAATAAACGGCACCGTTTCTTGATTAGTTTCTGTTCATGACAAAACGGTGTCCCCAAGTCGTACGGGTGACGTAAAGTTACAGAGAGTCTTTCAATTTCATACGCGAAGCCACAATTTAATCTCAATTACAGTAATACCCACAACTTTATTTCTCTTCACTTCATAATTCTATTTGTATGGTAAGGATAATTTACTAACTACAATTTTTTTTTAAAATTGTATCTTACTTAAATTCATAGAATAAAATATATTTTTTCATCCTTTATTTTCCTTTTACTTCATTTTCTATTATTTTTATTTTATATCGTAATTTTCACTCTAATCCAGTGATCTACTAAGCCATGTTTGGATTAAGGATATGTGGAAGGATTTCTTGAGTTAAGAGACTGTACGAGGGAAACATATATAGCTTGAATTTGTGAGAAAAAATCACTTACATTTTCTTTCTTCTTTCACAAATAGTTCGTTTAATCTTTATTCCAAACACAACCTTAAAAAATAGTACTTCACGACTCCTTAATTCATAGTCCATCTTTTCATTTTGAAATATTCTAAATTGTTGATGCTCTTTAAAAAGTCAAAATATAGGACCCAGTTTGGCTTAGCTCTTTGTTGAGATCTTTGATCTTGTTTGTTTTATATTTTTTTTGTATTTAATAAACTTTTTTAATTTTAATCAAAATTTTATATTTTTGAAGTTTCACTTGATGAAAAGTGCCTGAAAAATCTAAAAAATTGGATATATCTTGGAAAAAAAATTCATTAAAGACATAAAAAATTATTTATGCTCAATAAATTAGCTTATTTTTTTGTCTTTAATGGATTTTTTTCAAGTTTGAACAATATTTTTATATTTTTAAAATTTTTTCATCATGAGGAATCGACAAATAAAAATTTGGACCAAATAATGAAAAAATCCACTAAAGATAAAAAAAACTTAAAAAATTCAAAACAGCTAAAAAATCTAAAAAAAGATTACGCTAAACTGGGCCATTTTTTTCTTCTAAAATATCCCTTAAAAATAGCAATAATTTTATTCCAAATTGAGAATGTATTTAAAAGGATAATATTTTATTTAAAAAAGAATAATATTAAAAATTAATATATTTTTATTTAAACAAGAA
>BRYF01000010.1:17660000-17662500 GCA_030159135.1 Actinidia polygama
TATTACCTATGCTATATAAAGTTTAGGGAGAACCGAAGAACCGACCCGACCCGACCCGAGAACCGAAGAACCGAAGAATCGAACCGAAACTGAGTGGTTCGGGTCGGGTTGGGTCTCTTTGAGCGTCGGGTCGGTTCCGGGTCAAAAAAATTGGAACCGTGGATGGTCGGTTCGGTTCTGAGTCTAACCCAGACCCGACCCAACCCGACCCGTGTGCACCCCTACATTCTGGTCCCCCTCTTCCTCTCTCTCCACCCTCACCATCCCTCTCTTCTCTTCAATACCAAAAACCCATATAGAATTGTAGACTAACCCACCACCGTTCGCTCTCTCATCTTCTACACCGGCCATTGGTATTTGGTCTACGTCATTCCCCTCTGCGGCGTACCTACAGCACCATCCATGGCGCCTAGAGTAGATCCGTCAAACTTGTCACCGCCACCAAATTCACTCTCCTAATCGCTCTCGCAGCAATGATTCGTTACCAATTTGTGGTGGCTATAGGTGCTGCTTTGGTTTTTTTTCTTCTGTTTTTTCTAGATTTTAAGTACGTTACAATTTGAATTAATTTCTCACGTTTTGTATATTTATGATGTTGGTAACAAGTCATCGCAAGTGAGTTGAATATTGTGTGTAGCATTCACTTGGTGAAGGGGATGAGATAGGTCTCCTTGTCCTTGTTGCTTTTCGGGTCTGAGACGAAGGCTCATGTTAGGGCTATGCAAATATCCATCAACCGACCCAACCCGACCTAACTTGAATCCGATTAAATTCGCTCACTCTACGGGTGAATAACGAGTGGATTTTAATTAATCCAAACACATTCAGTTTGGGTGTCGGGCCATTCAATCTCCCAATCCGACAAAATATTACACTAAAATTCATAATTTTCACCCAACCCGACCCTCAATCCGACCATCCATTGGATCGGATTCGGGTCCAGAATTTTTCAATCCGACCAGCTCGGATCGGATGTCGGGTGACCCAAAACCCAAACCGAACCGATCCGAGTGAACAGCCCTAGCTCAGGTAGACGAGGTCGTGGTAGTTCGGGTGGCTTAGGGGTGGGGGGTTATTTTCACTGGGTTTTCTAAAGGAAGTAATGGTTCTGTCGTGGTGTTCAAGGTGGGGGTGGGGGTGCGAGGGAGGCGTGGGTTGCGAGGGAGGCATGACTGCTGATACGTCGTTGGGTAAAGAGAGGAAAGAGGAGAAATAAAGAGACAAAGAAGGCCACTTGGAGAGCGAAGCAAATGGAGAGAGGACCCCTCACTGCTTTGAGGGTAATTTTGTCCTTACAACAAATACAGCGTGTCTCCATACATATTTTCCGTGGCATTAGTGCCACCCAATATGTGTGTGTGTGTGTGTAACCTTAAATTCATTCAAAACTCCCTCCAACTATGGTGACCCATTGAATTTTTGGATACCCATTATTCTAAATTGGAGACTTTCAAATTCCCAAAATTCAATGCCCATTGTATCCTGTGTGTTATGCTATATTTTTACAAAAATCGACGTATAACTTTCAGTACATAAATAAGATTTTTATAAAATTTGTATCTTTGAAATTTTGAGTCTGCAAAATGGAGATTCGAATTAGAGACGCTCTTATGTAAACACAAATAACAATACATAATTTAAGTCTTACTCCTACAAATTACAACTTCTCATTTTATATTTCTTTACTAAAACACCGTTAAGTATTCTGCCAATTATCAGAATTATTCCTCCTCGTACAATTACGTCCAAACAAGATATTATGGAACGATCTAAAACAACACAAAGAGAAGCATTTTTTTTGGCAATATCTATTTTTCCTAGTAACTAAATCCAAGAGTAAGATAGTTTAGTGATATATATATTTAGAAAGATACGTAATCGATCAATCTAGAATAAGATAGTTTGGTAATATATAATTAGAAAGATACCTAAAGGATCCATCTACAATAAAAATGGGGAAGAACCAACAACTAAGGTCACATTAAAGTCGGCCAACCCACTCGCATTAAATAATCAAAAAGGAGAAATAATTCGCCACGCGTCGAACTGTTTTCTTTTCTAATTATTAATTATTGTTTGTTTACGCTTCAAATCAACTTTCTTGATAACCTTCTAGTAGTGCTATGAGTACCCCAATATTGCACCCCAAATGCACACTTGGGTGAGGTGGTGCATTTGGATTGGCTGGGTGTGGGGTCCACTCAGTCATGTCAGCCAAGCCAAATGCACCACCTCATCCAGGGGTGCAACATTGGGGTACCCACAGCATTTTCCGATAACTTTCTCAGTAACCAAACAGTCAGGATCACACAGTGGAACATAAGAGCCACTGGGGCAAGTTGCTTGGGCCAGGGACCCACTGACGTGGATGGCCCATCCTGACCCATCAAAGTCGTGTTGACAGCACTTGGACGGCTAGGGGATAGCAACGTGCACCGTCTGACTCCAACTTCCACTAACAGCTGGTTGACTCGGACGGGCTGGAATAAAAAGGTATGTT
>BRYF01000010.1:17725000-17727500 GCA_030159135.1 Actinidia polygama
GGCAAGTTACAACTGCTAACAGAATAGTTAGTTGTTAAAATAGTTAGATATAACAGAATAGTTAGTTGTTAAAATAGTTAGATATCAATCCTATATCTTGTAACTGTCTTGTGTATAAATAGGTGATACTAATTCAATAAAGGATAAGAAAATTTCAGTCTATTATTGTTCTTTCAGGAGCTCTCTCTAGCTCGAATAGAGAATAGCAATTCTTTTTTCATTCTTTTACAATTCCTGTACATCACAGAACACAGTTCATAACAATTGGTGCTTTCATTCTTTTCTTTAATGGCGGAAGGAACTAGATTTACAAAGATTGATGAAGCTATCAAGACTTTGAATGAGTTTCGTAAAGAAACTGAACATCAAATTCGTGAGATTCACAACACTATCTCAAGATTTATGCAGGCTGTTGATCAACGATTGGAAGACAGACATGAACCTGTTGCAAGAACAACAGACATAGCCACTACCACCAGTCCTCATTCAACCAACAATGTGCCTTATCGATCAATGAAGATTGAGGTACCTCGATTTGATGGAACTGATGTCTCTAATTGGATATTCAAGATTGAGCAATTTTTTCAATTTTACAATACTCCTGAAGATCAGAGAATTACCATCTCATCTTTCCACTTAGATGGCCCAGCTCTTAGTTGGTTCAAGTAGATGCATTCTAATGGCTTTATTGAATCTTGGAAAGGTTTTTTAAGAGCATTGAATCTCAGATTTGGACCATCCATGTATGAAGACCACAGAGGTGCATTGTCCAAGTTGCAACAGATTACCACGGTAGCAGATTACCAGTCTCAATTTGAGGATTTGTCTACAAAGGTAAATGGTTTGTCTGAACAATTTCTATTTAGTTTTTTCATTTCTGGATTAAAACCTGAGATAAAAAGGGAGCTATTAGTGGCTCAACCTCAGTCTTTGCTACAAGCCATGGCCTTAGCCAGATTGCAGGAGGATAAGCTTAATGAAATGAAAAAGTTTTTTAAGCCTGCAAGCCAGAATTCGATGTTAGAATATATTCCCAATAAAATCCAATCTGGATATCAACCCATGTTTCCTAAAGCTGCAGTTTCTACCACTTCAGTTCAGTCCAAACCCACATCCTTACCCATCAAAAGATTGACCCCTGCAGAGCTTAAAGTTAGAAGAGAAAAAGGACTTTGTTACAATTGTGACGATAAGTATGCGCCTAGCCATAAATGTAAGTCCAAATTCTTTTTGTTGATTGGTGATGAGGATGAACCAGATGAGGAGTTGTTTGGGGAAGAAGGGAAGGTAGAGGATACTAGTGATTTTACTGTCATTTCTGTACCTGAGGTGAGTATGCATGCTCTTGCTGGCCAGATTAACCCAAGAATAATAAGGGTTAAGGGTCAGATTGGAAATCATTATGCCAATGTACTGATAGATAGTGGTAGTACACACAATTTCATTCAAAAAAGGGTGGCACATCAATTGGGGTTATCCATTACACCTTCTAAGCAATTTAAGGTGTATGTGGGGAATGGAGATTTTCTTATTTGTGATAGTAGTTGCTTGCAAGTAAAATTGTCTCTACAAGGCCATAAGTTTTGTTTGGATTTATTCATTTTATCTGTACAAGGTGCTGATATGGTGCTGGGAATTCAATGGCTTGAACTTCTTGGGCCTGTGATTACTGACTACAAATTGTTAACTATGGAATTTCAGTGGAATGGCAAGACAGTGCATTTAATTGGAGAATTACAAGTTAATGATGAATTGTTATCTGGGAAACCATTTATGAAATTGTCTAAAAGTCAGAACATTGTGTCATTATTTCATTTAAAAGCCATGATACCTGACAATTTTGTTCAAGAGATACCAGAATGTGTGAAGCCACTTTTACAACAGTTTACTGTTTTATTTCAAGAACCAGCAACTTTACCACCAGAAAGAGATACTGACCATCAAATTCACCTCAAACCTGGTATAGAACCAATTAATGTCAGACCCTACAGATATCCATATTTCCAAAAATCTGAAATGGAGAAACTAGTTCATGAGATGCCACAGCAAGGAATAATCAGACCAAGCCAAAGCCCATTTTCTTTACCTGTTTTGTTGGTAAAGAAAAGAGATGGATCATGGAGATTTTGCATTGATTATAGAGCACTCAATGCTATTACAATCAAAGACAAATTTCCCATTCCCACAATAGATGAACTGTTGGATGAATTAAAAGGTGCAATTGTGTTTTCAAAGCTGGATTTAAGGGCAGGTTATCATCAAATTAGGGTCAGAGCTGCTGATGTACATAAGACAGCTTTCAGAACACACCAAGGCCATTATGAATTCCTGGTAATGCCCTTTGGTTTGACAAATGCTCCTTCTACTTTTCAGGCAACTATGAATCAAGTTTTTGCCCCTTACTTGAGAAGATTTGTCATAGTTTTTTTTGATGATATTCTGGTATATAGTTCCTCTCTTCCTGACCACATGCAACATCTACAAGTGGTGCTTCAAACTT
>BRYF01000010.1:17732500-17745000 GCA_030159135.1 Actinidia polygama
GCAACTAATTGGTCAAGTAGTGATTGTGACGTCTTTCAAGAGTTACTGTACCACAGTCCCAGTAATTCTCACACTAGTCAATTACAGTCAATGCTATGTGGCAGTGAACTAGTAAGAGAAAGTTGCAATTTCTGGTTTCTTTAATTAGGTTTTGCAAGTTTCAAGATTTGTTGGACGCAAGAGCCAGAAAATTGTCAATACCTATTGTTTGAAAAAAGAGATCATCACTGCTGGAAATAGGCACACTTAACAGAATCATATGATATATGATTTAATTAACAAATCTTGCATAGATCAATGGGTGAATCTATTTCAGGTTACAAGTTGTGGGAAGCACACTATTAACAGTATGGTTTACAACTCAATTTATATTTTAGGATTCACGCGATTCCTGAAACTGTCATGTTCCAACAAATTCCATTCCCCTTTTACCTTTTCGTGAAATGCCAAATGCACATTATTTAGTATTTAAAAAACTAATACCTATGTATGATTTGGGCTTTTGGTGTTCAAAGGATTTAAAAGGATCCAGCCAGACCCAACAAGTTTTGAAGCGTTTCCTTATAAAATACATACGGTTTAATATGATCAAGTTAGTGAGACTCGACCATTCTGCGACTACCTTTTTTTCTTTTTTTACTTTTATGAACAATAAGCATATACATTTTATAAAGTGTTTTGGGTTTAATAATAATGAGTTCGCAATAATTTTTGTACAATTAAATGGGTTCTCACACATTTTATTATGTTCTATATAAGGTCTCTACGTATACACTGAATGTCAACAGAGAATACATTATGGTTTTTAAAGAAACTTATGGTCCCTATCTCATGCTATGAATGGAACATCTTCCCAATTAGACAATGTAATCATGTACTTGCATAGGAACTATCACATCACATTTTCCAAAACCACTTTATTTGGTTTTATTTCACATATACAATTGTTTACCAGGGGTATTTAAAATTCAGCCTACAATCTTTAAGGTATTGGCTTTGAACCTGAGGGCACCCATTATGTACAAATATTGCCAAAGGTTATACTTTTTTTCACATATACAATTGTCTAATGTTATTCTTATATACTTTGTGCGGAACTTGCAATTTTCAGTTGGATCGATTCACTTTTCTGAAAGCCAGGATTGCTAATTTCACACCTGTGGAAGAAGGTATATCAGTAATTGAGAAATTGCAACTTTAAAAGCTCACTGCAAAAGTATGATTGACATAAAAACCTCTTCCTCCCTCCCTCCCTCCCTTTTAAGAGCTCACTACAAAGGTATGATTGCCATCAAAACCTCTCTCTCTCTCTCTCTCTCTCTCTCTCTCTCTCTCTCTCTCTCTCTCTCTCTTTCTGTGTGTAAGTGTGTTTATATTTGTGTTGCACTCTTCCTACTTCTTCTTTCACTATACTTTCTCTTTTATCGTTTAAATAAGGTTACAGATTTTATCAGCCAATTCTCTCCTAAATTATCTTAAACCAAGTCTCAACCTTAGTTTCATTGTACAGTAGCTTTTGAAAGGTTCATAGGTATTTATGTTAAGCAACTACAATTTATGAGCTTAGTTTATGTTCAATGAAGTTTTATAAACCCAAACTGAAATTCCATGTCAGAAATATTGCTAAAAAGATTAGTGATCTCAGTGAAATGAGTTCAAAACACAATGCAAGTGAACAATCTGAAGTATATGTATGCGAGAGCGTATACAAGAGAGCCTAGTTTTTCTTTGTTAGTGGCAAATGAAAGCAACAATATCATGCAAGTAAGATCCTATTATTCTATTACACATTTTTTTGACGGATTTTTCTTTTCTAGAACCTTGCTTAGCCAATTTATACCTGATTCATTGGGCCTCATCCTTTTTGTTTTTCACAGTTTCTATTCTAAATAATCAGGAAAAAAAATGGATCTACTTCTACATATTTAGTTTCCTTCTTGTCATATTCTCGCAATAAAGAGACTCATGTTTGAGTCTTCCTAACTTACATATCAAAATCTTTACTTAGATTTCCTTCTGTTTGATGAATTTCTTTGTCCGTGCAAGTGAATTTAGATATCTGGGTAAAGAAAAATCAAGCGACATAAAAGCATCATGTTCAACTCGTCACTGAAATAATAGTTTCAGAATGGCATTGAAATAATGGCGTTCAATACTAAGTAGTGACTTTTCATTATTCCCCAAATCTAACTCATTATAAAGAAGAATAGTTATTGGTACTGACTCAAATAAATGAGAATCATCTCGTGAAACTAAAGAATAATACTAATGAATTGCTGTAAAACAGTCATAAACGAATAAGAAGAAAAGAAAACCTTCATGTTCTGAATCACAAAAATTCTACACGACAATTAGAATGTTAATACTCAAAATTACCCAGATACAAGTTCAACAATAGTCTTAACACGCCAAAAATCAAATGGCTTGTCTTCTCGCCCATTGACTGCTTCAACAATCTTGATGGACTTATCTTGTGAAACACTCATTTTCTGCTCCATTGCATCTGTATTAACAAAAAAATGTTTTTTCTGTATCTGTAACGAGGAATAGAAAGAAATAAGCGATTTGAGTGACATTGGAACATCCAAATAAAGCAAAGTTTTCCTTGGGGCATTGAAGAAAATGAAAAATAGCCAATGCAAGAAACAGAAAGTAGTAATAGTACTTGCAAAAAAAATCCATACCAGACTTCTAAATTGTTTCAAGTCCCAATTTAGACAAATGGTCTTGATATGCAGGAAGATCAATCAGCTAACAATAAAACAAATGCTTCACAAGGTTCCATAATCTTTTTTGGCTCTGTTTGATTGGACGGACTAAGAAGAGGGGATATCTAATCCCATAGAATGAGCTATCCCCCAGGCCCGGACTAATAGTGAGGGGATTACCAATAGAACCTCTCCCAAGTATTGGAATGCAGTTATGTTCGCCCACCACACAAGGTGGGTGAGCATAACTGGATTGGTTAAAATACAAGGGGCTCACTTAAAATAATAGAGTGGGTCTCATTAAAAGCAGTGGACCTCTGTATTTCATCCAATCATGAGATGGGTAATGTTCATTGTCCACCCATCTACTCCAAATATTATATATATCATGTTGGATTTGTTGTCAAACGGATGTGCCCTTCCCTAATTCTTGTACCTAAATGCCGGAACCGCGGCAACACGGAATTCGTCATCCGATCCAATGTCTAATTCGGTCAATCAACCATGCCCCATATTAATTAGATTCAAGAAGTGTTTCTTCCTGCTAAGATGGGAATTTATGTTTTGAAATTCATTTTACTATAGAATCACAACTCCTTTCATGCTTAAAAGAAATTCAGCATGCTTCTTTAGCTTTCCTTGTCAATCTTAACCATAAATTAAGAACCAGCTTGCTGATTTACAACTCATAAACACAGAATATTATCAAACTAAACTTGACTCAAAGTATTTATACATAATACCTATGTATTCAAATTGAAATTATAGGTTGATTAGTTAAACGCATTCTGGATGATCTGCTATTGCTTAAATCTAGGGCTTGTTTCCAAATTTACAAGTTTCACAAATTCGTTAAATTGAGAGAGAGAGAGAGAGAGAGAGAGAAAGAGAGAGTAATTGAGAGCGGAATCAATTGAGTTAAGGATGGGTCTCAATTGAGGAACGGTTATAGGGTGTTGGATCCTGGGCCTGGGTCTTCAATCTCAAATATAGCGCCAGGTGGTATCAATCTTTGAGCCTTTGGGTATTTTGTAATTTGAAGTTGACTTTTCTATTTTGCCACGTGTAACAAATACATTTGACTATAGTGAAGGCCACGGTGGTACATGGACCACCAAATCTTTTATCTCGGAGAGCCAAACATATACATATACAAACATTTTTAGAGATATAGCTAACAATAAAAAGCCATCCATAAAGCCCGTCTCAACCCTTTTTTGCTTTGAAAAAAATAGACATTGTATTCTGAAAATCATATCCGGAGTAACATTTTTTAAACAAATACGATAAAATCATGTTTGACAAATCCTACAAATGGTTTGAATCATGAAAGTCTATCACATGAATATACATATACGTACGTATATATGTATTTTGGGAGGATAGGAAAACGAAGCAAGGCAAAGTGATGGTGATAGAATATTTTTTGGTACCTCTAGGCTACTTTCGATCAAGCTTGGGAGCAGTTCCAAATATGGCTATTCGACAGTCAAGTCAGTGACTAGAGAAATGAAAGAAGAAATGAGCAAAGGAGAGTCTTTGACTCAATTATAAAAGAGAGAGAAAGTGTTGATCACCTTTTTCGTCAGGCTCAGCCTATATTTCTCCTTAACTCACAAGTGTTAAGGAAAGGGTAACATGAGCATTATAAATCACATAGAGGGTTCATAATTGGGCGATGTGGGACATTTCAACACCACTTGGAGCAACCAGACACTCAGTACATTTGACGACATGCTCAATCTTGCTTTAATACTACTTGTCAGACCCAATCCATCTTTCTTCTGAAAACTCAAGTATTAAGGAGATGGGAACACGAGTCTTATAAACAGCACATAGGAACCATAACTGGGCAATGTGGCATGCTTGACAACATGCCCAACCCACAGCATCCGATTGCTCGGCACACTGGACAACATGCCCAACTTTGCTTTGATACCACTTGTCAGGCTCAACCCATCTTTTTCTTTAAAAAACAAATGTTAAGGAGAAGAGGACATGGACTTTATAGATCGCATAGAGAGGAGGGGATATAATTGGGCAATATAGGATATTTTAACAACCTTCAAATGAGAAATCAATGTGCTTTTTATAGTGTAGCTCGTTGCATAAATAAACGCGCCAACTACTATATTAGTGAGTATGTGATTGACTTAATCATGCCCCTAAATAAGAAGAATAAGGCTTGCATAGCAACAAAATAGTTTTAATGTACAAATGGCCAAAAATCTTCTGAAACTGACTACTCGTATTACGTGTTTTCTGCATGAGGAGTTGTTTTTTCTAAACATTTTTTTAAGAGGACAACTCTTTAG
Source organism: Actinidia polygama (assembly GCA_030159135.1). NCBI lineage: Eukaryota > Viridiplantae > Streptophyta > Magnoliopsida > Ericales > Actinidiaceae > Actinidia > Actinidia polygama. Next base: position 17,737,524 of record BRYF01000010.1, read on the forward strand.
GTGCAAATTGTGTATTTTTTTTAATAAGTATGTATTATAGCATTTCCTTAAATAATAATAGTAATAAAAATAATGTTTATATTAATATATCCAATTTGCTTAAATCAATATATTGTTGTGCTTTTTTCTTTTCTTTTTCTTTTTTCCAATCCACCAAAGGGACGTATTTCATCACTAGCATTATCCACAAGATTATAATAATGCCCTTCTTAAAGATAATTCCAATATACTCCTTATTTTAATTATATTAAGGTTTTGTTTCAATAACAACTTATAGATTTTTTTAAGCCAATAATTATTTTAGATATTTAGATTCTTTCTTTTTTATACCGAGTTATTATTTTGCTGTGATCGTCAATGTTTTTCACTTCATTTTTTCAATACTAAATATTTTACAACGATGACGTTTTTGTCACCTTACTTAATCATCATTACTTATATGGTGTGGAGTCGTGGACTCGAGATAAATAAATAAGTTTATTTATTGGTCGGAAATTTTGAAAAAATTATCTAAACCAATACATAATTATTTTTTGGGGGGAGAAAAGTCTAGGTATGATACTACAGAATCCGTATCCATAAGTCAAATTTTTTTTTTTTTAATAAATGGATACACGAGTCAAATGCATTTTTTTCCACAAAAAGCCAAACAAATAACTTCACAAGTACGTTAGCATATTTATTAGGGTAAATTACACTGCACCTCTCTATTCTCTAAAATCACGTTAACCGTACTTTATAAAAATGTATAATACTTAGGTCCCTCCGTTAGTTGACCGAACAAAAAAATATGAAGTCCAAATCTACCCTTCCTCTCTCTCTCTCTCTCTCTCTACCCTACTTCTACTTTGAGTAATTCCCACTGCTACTTGACGGACCACCCACCTAACCTCCATTACAAATACTATTTTGAACAACTCACCACTACCACCACTTCATCACCCACACACCCAACATCCATAACATGAAAAAAAATTCAATCGCCACAAATCTACCCAATTCAGCCACCACTGTCCTAAATCAACCTAATTGACATGAAACGAGAGAGGAAGTCTTATTTCAAGAAAAGTCGTGTTCATGAACTACCAAATCAAATGATTCGTTGGATTTGCAGGAGGTAATGCTTGTAGGACGGTTGAGGCAGCAGTCTCCCTCCCTCCCTCTCTCTCTTATGTTTTATTTGTATTTTTTGTTCTCTATTACTTTAGTTAGAATTTTAGTAATCAAACGAAGGATAAAAAGGTAAATGTCCAATGCATTAAGCAAAGTTAGCGGATGGGGGTGGAAGTGTGAGTTCAGAGAATAAAGACGTGTCAATGAGATTTCAAAGAATCAATGAGGTTTCAATGTAATTTATCGTATTTATTATTATATTTTTTTGGCGGGTAAGTACGTTACGTTAGCCATAATTGGTCGTTGAGATATTTTTTTTTAACATAATTCGCCGTTTACTTTTCCAACCTCTGTTTATTCTCCGATTTACCCCAAGACTCCGTTGCATCGCCGACACTCGGCGAATCGTCGCGCGTAGTTACGCGCTTCAATCCGTGTGCTTTCTTTTACAAATCCGCAAAATTTTAGGTCCTGTTTGGCCAATAGCTTTTGTTTTTTGAAATTTTTTAACTGCTTTAAGTTTTGAGTTTTTTTGTCATAAGTGAACTTTATTAACTGTTTAAGTTCTACAATTTTGCCACTCTTGTTGACGATAAAATGTTTGACAATGATTATCACAATTCTATTTTTAAATAGAGACATATAAGGAAATTATATATATATATATATATATATATATATATATATATATATATGTCATCTTTATCATCTTCTCAACAATATGTGCTTTGTTAGGAAAGTGATAAAGATGAAATAATTTTTTACCTTTTGTATTTTTGTGAAGGAAAGTATAATTTTTTTCTTCCATTAAAGAGGAACATGTTAATATACGTAAGCAGCTTTCTATTTAAAATGAGTTATTTTTTATTTTTTATGTTGGTTTAAAAATAATATTGAATGGAGCTATTACGTTCATGCGGACAAAATAATAATAATAATAATTAGCTTGGTATATATAACTATCACAACACTGTTTTTAAAAACAAAAAAAAAAATCACATTTTTTTAGCCATAATAATTATTGAGAATTTGACATCATATTTCTAAGATTCCCTAAAAATATAAGTTTATTTTGTGAGAAATTTCTAAAAAATAAGTTTTAAAAATCCTCAACAAAATAAATTTGAGTAATGATTTTCAAATTCTAATTTTTACCGAATTTTACTTTTTGTCTTTATTATAAAAATTACAAAAAGACCTTATTACTTTTTCAATTACAAAATTGCTCATTCTCCATGTCTTTAAACTTTTACTAGGAGCACTTTCTTTTCTAGGAACATAAAATAGATAGTTTTGATATTTATTCAAAGATTACGCAATAAAAATAAAATATGTGATATTTTTTATAAAAAGAACAATCTAAAAATCATTACCTAATATCTTTTTTTAAAATTCAACGAAAACAGCAACCAAACATAGCCTTAACCTCTTTATAAAATCACATAATGGTTGGGAACTTGGGATACTTTATTAAGAGAGAGAGAGAGAGAGAGAGAGAGAGAGAGAGGAGATTCTCGGTCTATATCGTTGTCAAGTTGATAGTATTATATACGTGTAATCATCTATTTATATGAAAGCAAATTTAGCCTTTGAATTTGGAGTCCCAAAGCTCACTTGATTCCATTTCTGACTTTTATGTCCAGCAACGTTGAAGAATTAGATTGTTAATTTCGTATCATCTCTGCAACTTTCTTGGTTAAGCCCTTTTGGTTCTTGGGTAAGCTCTTTGATTTCTCTCTGTTAATTCATCTGGGTCTGCTCAAAATATGAATTTGTCAACTGGGTATCTGTATATATGTATGTATAATTGATCTGGGTCTGTTCTATATCTGAATTTGTCACATGGGTATCTAAAACACACACACGTATATAGAATACATTTGGGTCTGTTCTGTATATGAATTTTTCAAATGGATATCTGTATATACGTGTAATTCATTTGGGTCTGTTCTGTATATGAATTTCTCAAATAGGTATCTGTATATATGTATGATTTATTTGGGTCTGCCCTATATATGAATTTTGTCAAATGGGTTATATGTATATGAGTAATTCAGTTGGGTTTGTTCTATACATGAATTTCTCAAATGGGTATTTGTATATATGTATGATTTGTTTGGGTATGCCCTATTTATGAATTTTGTCAACTGGGTATATATATATATATATATATATATATATATATATATATATAAAATTCAATTGGGTCTGTTCTATATGTGAATTTGTGAAATGGGTATCTGTATATAAGTAATATACAGTGCTAATGAACCTATGATTGGTCCAATTTGGTCATTTTTTTGAAGATATGAGTACAAGAAATGGAATTTTGTTTCCTTTGGAAGTCCTGCTTCATGCTAAGCACTTTGATTTCTTTCTTTTAGATTGCGTTTGGATAAGTGTATTTGAAATTCCCCATTTGGATACACTTTTTTTTTATAAAAGATTTCAATTATATGTGGATGCACTTTTTTCTTTTTTTAAAAGATTTTAATTACATGGATTTCAATTAACACTTATTTTAGAAAGAGAGATGTTTCAAATCCTTTGGCCGCCATCCAAACATATTCGACGGATTTGGGAAAAGAATTTGAAATTCCTAGAATTCAAATCCACGTATCTATCTGTACATGAACTAAATCAACTGGATATATGTGCAATTTCGTCATTTTTATTCAATATTGCAAATTAGCAAATATTAGAATGCTTTCTTTCTTTTAATTCACTTGGGTCTGTTCAATACATGAACTTATCAACTAGGCATGTGTGTATGTATATATATTTGTATATGATGAACTTATTGAAGAATCTTTATATGGTTCCTCCAATCTAATCATTTTTCTGAACATTTCAAGAGAAATTGAACTTATTTCCTTTTCAATTCTGAATTTATGTGTAATTTGTCAACAGGATATATTTTAATTTAGTCATTAATTTTCTTCAAGTTAGTAAGATTAGAATGGTATGAAGATTCTATGTTTATGTGTGTGTATGTAAATATATATATATATATATATGTGTGTGTGTGTGTGTGTGTGTTTATAATGCTAAAGAAACTATTGTTACTTCAATTGAATTTAAAGCGAATTTATATTTTATTTTCTTCCACAGGAGACGTATATGCGATGGCGGGTAAGATAAATGGGTTTGTTGTGCCTGAAAATTTGATGAAGCTACTATCATCAATGGCTTCAAATTGGGGGGATGTGATTAACAAAAGTATGTTAAAAGTGGTGCCCCTAAGTGGTGCTATGACTAATGAGGTTTACCGGATAAGCTGGCCTACGAAGAGGGAGGATGATAATCGAACAGTTTTAGTTCGTATTTACGGTAAAGGAGTAGAACTTTTCTTTAACCGGGATGAGGAGATTCGGACGTTTGAGTGCATATCGAAGCACGGTCAAGGGCCTCGGCTTCTTGGCCGGTTCCCAGAAGGGCGAGTCGAGGAGTTTATTCATGCTAAGGTATTTGATAACTTTATTTACTGCAACATATTGTCTCATTTTCTTTTTCTTTATGTTTTCCTAGATCTAGTCTAAAGATACGTATCGAGACTTTGGCCATCTGATACCGATATTGTCTGATATCGGCCGATATAGGTTGCATCACTGATTCCGATACCATTACTGATACCACGATTTAAAACCTTAGATTCTTGTTCATCAATAGGCTTTGTCAACCTGTATTACATGGCTTGGAAATCATAAACTGGATCGTGGATTTGTGAAAGAATTTGAGGAGGAAGAGGAAATGACAGTGGAAAATAAGCTATAAATTACTTGGTCATTTTTTCTTTTTCCTTGATTCCTCGAGAAATCCATCATCCAACACAGACTTGGACTAGATATACCAATTTGAGTTTTTTTAACCATCTTGTTATTGGATTTTCAGACACTGTCAGCTCATGATCTCCGTGACCCGGAAACATCTGCTTTAATAGCAGCTAAGTTGAGGGAGTTCCACAATCTCGACATACCCGGTCTAAAAAATGTGGTTCTTTGGGACAGAATGAGGTATAAACCTACCTAGCGGAACTTAAAAGTTTTGCTCGGGTTGTGTTTGGATCTTGGATTTGTGTAGGAATTGTGACGGAAAAAGGAAAGATACAGGCTTTGTGAAGCTAACTTTTTCTATCTTTTCCCTTTGCATTCTTTCTTCACGAGTCCACAATCCAAATTCCTTTAGTTTTCCCTTGAGTTTTGCGCATTTGAACATATTATGGACTTTTTTTATGTTGTTCCCTAGAAACTGGTTAAATGAGGCCAAGAGCTTGTGTTCTTCTGAACAAGCGAACGAGTTTCGCATAAATACATTGGAGGAGGAAATACAAACACTGGAAAAGGAGTTGTCGAGGGACTGCCAAGAATTCAGGTTTTGCCACAATGACCTGCAATATGGAAACATAATGATCAATGAAGAGACAAGATCAATCACTATAATCGTAAGTTTTCTCTGCTCTAATTTATGGTGTTAACGCTTCCTAAATTACGAGCCATAGTAGTAGGTGTTTTTGTTCGAAATGGAAGGCTACAAAAATCCACATTATTCTGTATTTCATTTTCCTTCTATAAATCAGCAATCCTCGGCAAAAGGTTTAAGAAATTATTTCCAATTTTATGATTATTGATGCTAAAAGCTTACTTATGGTGCTAGTAAACCTTATCATATTAATAAAATTAGTCTCTATCAAGGTTTAAAATATCAACCGATACATGATGTATCGGTCGTTACGTAACAGGATTCTCCGATACAGATATTTCAGTAAATATCGTCCGATACAGTCCGATATTGATTGATATATGGTCGTATCACTGATATCGATATCGTTATTGATACCGCGATTTAAAACCTTGGTCTCTATGCCTCCTCCCAATCTTATCTTTGCTTTTTGTTTTTGGAAATAGAAAAATGCCCAAACAATCTGTAAAACAGTTTTTTTGTTCTTCTTTATAGGATTATGAATATGCCAGTTACAACCCTGTTGCCTTTGACCTTGCAAATCACTTCTGTGAGATGGCAGCAAACTATCACACTGAAACACCTCATGTCTTAAACTACAGTTTATACCCAGGTAAGCTATTTTTGGGCTCTTAATGGTTGTGCACTTTTACCATTTTATCCTTGTCTAGTATGCAAAGTTTGGTTAACTGCATGATTTAAACTGATTAGTTTGCTGTTTCATAACCAACAGGTTCGGAGGAGCGCCGAAGATTTGCGCAAATATATCTTTGTTCTTCAGGTTAGTTCTTCGAGTTAAAAGTTTGGATATTTTATACAGCCCGTTATGCTGATACGAAATTTCATTTCCCTTCTGTTTTCCTTTCCCTTGACAAATTCGAGTCTTTGAACATAGGAAGGTCAATGGTCTTCTATGTTTGTTTGCGCAAACGCAACCTAAAACTTCGACGCCAATCCTAAAGTTTAAAATCCTAATATAATTAGCAAGGGGCAGAACCAGAACTTAGGTTCAGTGGAGTTAAAATTGCCAGAACTAAAGTCCAACGGGGTCAAAATTGCTAGAACTTATGCTCAGCGGGGTCTAAATTATAGAATTTATAGAATTTGGGGTAGATTATTATTTTTTTGTGGGGTAAAAACTGTCAGAATTTAGATTCAACGGGGTCAAAATTGCCAAAAACTTATGTTTAGTGGGGTCAAAATTATAGAATTTATGGTAAATTACTAATTTTTATGACGTCAAAATTATATTTATGATAAATTATATTAGGGATAGAAGTGTAATATTTTCTTAAGTGGGGTCGATTGACTCCATTTTCCTTGGCATGGCTCCGTCCATGTAATTAGCTAATAACCAAAAGGACTTTTAGGATCGTTTGTATTGGTTATCAATTGTTTGGATAGCTTCAAAGAAAGTGTCAGAGATAAGGAAAGTGTCAATTTTTATGGTATGTGGAGTTTCTTGTTTGGCTTATTGGGACAACTTTTCAGAGATAAGGAAGGTGTTGACCTTACTAGATTGACAAGTTTATAAATCCACATTTGAGTGGTAGGTACTCTGTCTATTTTGTGGAAAGAGTAATGGATACAAAATGACGTGGCAAAGAGCTTTGGACCTATCATTCAAATAAAACAAAAAAGTTACAGTACTTTTAATTACAAGAATGTCACTGCTACATCATTCATTCTTCATTCATTCTGATAGTAATTTCTGTATAGAAATCCCGAAATAATAGCATTTTCCTTTGTTGGATTGATTGGAAATTTGAAAGCAACTTCTAAAAGCAACCTCTAAAAGTTGGGAGACTTTTTCTTTTGCCTTCTTTTAATCTTATCCTGCTAGTTATCTTCAAACATGAATGGGTAGTGGGTACTAACTTTTATCTATCTAAAATTCTCCATCACT
>BRYF01000010.1:17757500-17760000 GCA_030159135.1 Actinidia polygama
AAGAACACGAGATCCGACTTAATTTCACGAGATAACCTCACGAATCTTCCATATTTCTTTACGTATTTTTGATTCAAGAATGGTCTAGATGCTCTAGTATTGAGTGTTATACTCTATACTAGTTAAAGTTTTGGAATAGCATGAAAATACTGCCACGAGGACGCCGTTTTAGGACTACATGTCGAGTATAGGTTACGCCTTATTTTGTTTCAAAACCACTGTTAGTATTTTGGCCATAACTTTTTCATATGAAAACTTTTTGAGTTGATTCAAGTGTCGTAGAATAGCTACTTCAAATACCTATAACTTTGTTTCAAATATCATTTTTCCAATTCGAAGGTTAGATGGCCCAAAACAGGCTTGGAAGTCAAACCAAAAAAGTTGAGTCTTATGTTTTTTTTCCAGCTGGACCGATCGGATTTTTTCTGGACCGGTCGAGAATTGTCTAATTAGGTACTGACCTTGGCTGGACCGGTCGGACTTTTCCTAGACTAGTTGAGGCTTGATAGACCCTAGCTTTTGAACACTCAAACATCCACGGTTAGCTTAGTCCTCGTTCGATTCAACTTAAGTACCTTGTAAACACTTAATTAAAGGTCATAATTCTAATCATTTCCATAAATGATACGTATGGGAAATCATCTGACTAGCCTAAGTAACACGACGAACTAGAGTAACGCAATACCCACACAAGCAAAGTAAGAAACCTTAATATCTAAAGTAAAGTAATTTACTCTTTTATGCTATAATATATGCATGAAATTAAGTTATGCTATGCAAATCAAATCCATATAATAGATATGAATCTTTCGAAAAGATTTTGTATGTATATGCCTATGTACCATATGTTTCTGCCTTTGGGGAAGGTATTCAGCCTGCGCATCTCGACTCACGGGGGTGTGAAAGTATGTTATCAAACCCGACTAAGGACAAGAGGTCATAGTGCATAATGTATGTTTCAAAAATTATGTTGACTCAGATATAGTCAAACCATATGTACAAGAATGAATTTTGAACAAGTTATTTAGAAAGATCAAATGTTTTATCTTTCGCTACGCTATGTATGTCATACCCATTTATCATAATATTTTCTTACTTTTGATAATATATCAAACTTATGTTAGAGATTATGGTTATACGCTAAGTAAATGTACTTAGGAATATTGTTTCTGACAAAATTTCAGGAGACAGGCAAGCAGGTGGAGTAGAACAATAGAACCACACGTTTCGAATTGCATTTTGAACAATGTAAACCTTAAGCGATACTTGTCAGATTATGTAACAAGAACATGAACTCAGGTAGTGTAGCCCGGACTATAATGTCCGAGGCCTTTTGAACATGTAATGTATGTAAGTATGAATGATATGACAGGTACAGTCTCTGTACCGATACGGCATGTATTTTGAATGAATGAATTTAATGTTGATTTTTTATAGGCTCCAAAAATAAATATACATGTTTCGCTTCCGCACACGAAAAGAAAAGAAAGTTTTTTAAGGAAAAAGGACCACGAAAATGGCGTGATGCTTCCCGGCGCCGCGTGGACCCTTCGTGGGCGTCGGAGGTCGTCACACGCAGAGCAAGGGAGACTTCTGTCAAATGAGGCCTTGCATATTATACAGGAGTGGAGTTCCAAAGTTTTATTTGATAAGCGCTTCTGCAAACGTGCCTCTGTTGGAACTTATCGCTTTCCTCCCTTGGATGAACTTGAAGCGCTTTACGCTGGTATCGTTTATGAGGAAAAGGAAGTTCATGAATACAATGGGTTTGGATATAACCGGCCCCGTCGTGGTGACTCTCTGCAGATTTACGAGTTGCAGAAGGGTGTTGGTTCTATTGCTTGTAGGGGGAAGGATGATTTTGAAGATAAGGGGAAGGGGAAGGGAAAGCAAGTTGTTTCTCCGTGGCCAAGAAAGAAGTTGCGGAGGGGTGGTCTATCCGCTGAAGAGTGTTCCAAACTAAGCATCTCAGGAAGTATTATTTTTGATGTTCTGTGAGGCTTTTGACCTGCTATTGTAAGGCTACCAACTTACCAGGTTGAGCATTCGAAGCGTTTATTGGTTGGAGATGTGGGTTCGGGTTAGGATTTGTGGGAAAAATATGTTGTCTGGTAGAGGCTAAAAAGGTTGAAGTTCTTGTTTTGCTTCCACCAATTGAGGTGGTTGGGTTTGTGGACTGGAAAACACCATTACCGGCCTTGGCGAGTAAATTCTTTGTTGTGCCTGTCGTTTGGGGAAAGGGTGAAGGGGAGTGAAAAGAAACAGGGTTCAAAGCTGGTAGAACACCAAGGCAGCTACAGGTAATTGCAGCCATCACTTGTTGCATGAGGTTTTGGTTCTGCTTTAGGGACGCCAACAGAGCCTCAATTGCCGAGGATTGCTCAGAATAAGCGTTCAAGGCCTCTGGAGAGGCACAGACCGAAGCTGAATATCATCAGTTCCGGCGGCGAGATGCTTCTCTATCAATCCAGAAGATCGCAGAGAACTACTCCCCAACGGA
>BRYF01000010.1:17770000-17772500 GCA_030159135.1 Actinidia polygama
ATGTGCTTTAGTTGAGTAATTTAATTAGGGATTCAAGCTTATGCATTACATATTTTTACATATATACAATATTGAAGAGAGAAAAGGAGAAATAATAAGATGAAGAGGGTGTAATGGTCCTTCATTTGTTGTTAGTGGATGTAACTGCACATTTTAGTCCTTAAATCATAAGGAATTATGTGTTAGGTTTCAAATGAGAAGAGGATAATCTGCACATAAGCCAAAACTACAAGAGGGTAAAGTAGCCAAAACTACCAGATAATCATAAGGTAGATTGAGAGAAAGAGAGACAAAAATCGCTGATTTCATAATGTAGTTATTCAATGCTTTAGATCTTTTAAAGGGCTAATATGACCTTTCGTATATATTAGTCGTGTGGCATTAATCTTTTCGATCGTGAAATAAACACTTGTTTTTAGGCGTGTAAAATTAAGTGTTTATTAATAAAATAAATTATTTTAATAAACTAATAAATGAGTTGGTCCAGCAGTTTGGTGCATGACATGCGGAGGGCGATGTTGCGAGTTTGAATCTCAAGAGAATTTAAAAGAATTTTTTCGGTTATTAACGGGCTAGCCAATCCGATCTGTTAAGGCAGATTGGTTCGGACCGAGTTTCGGATACTAATGGACCAAACTAGATGGCGGGCCGGTATTCGTGAAGGTTGCTCTGATCGTGACCGATAATAACGGGACTTCAATCAGGGTCCAAATCCAAATGATTTTGGCTGATCCAGACCGCTACAATACCGGGTCAACGAGCGGACAGACTGAAGAGCTCAGCCCATTTGTGCACCTCTAAACACCACACTTATTCATAATGGAGATGAGGGTTGGCCACTATTTATTATTTGGGCTAGAGGACAAGAAGTGTCAGTTAAGTGAAATTATGGAACCAATAGTAAAATCTAGAAGAAAGAAAGAGCTCTCGGAAGGACCAAGTCTTAGTCACGTAACCAAAATGGGACCTACTGTGTATAAAACGTTTTCGATCGTAGCATTAACGCCACCCTTATTCGTAATGGAGATGAGAATTGGCCACCATCTATTATTTGGGCTAGGGGACAAGAAGTGCAAGGTAAGTGAAATAATGGGACGAACAGCAAAATCTAGAGAAAAAAACGAGCTCTTTGAAGGACCGAGTCTTCGTCACGCAACAGAAAAGGGACCTACTGTGTAGAAAACGCCATTGGAACGTGACAAATGTACTAGTTGGCTTGGCTTTTTCCACAGGTCATAAAGCCTAAAGTGGCGACACAGTTGGGTTCACCGAGTTTGGTGGTGCCTCCACCTCCGCGGCTCAGCCCATCACTGACGCGGACCAGACCATGGGCGGTGGTAAGCCGCAGAAGTATCATAATTTTGACCTAGTTAAAGAATTTTTCATCTATTGATAAAACCTTAGATCCTTAGGTTGTGTAGGATTATTTAAACCTATTACCTACCCCAAACGGGGCCTTAAAGGATTAGAAAAACGAAAAAAAATACTGAATTTGATTTTTACTCATTTTTTCTATAAAGAAAGACATTCATTTTTTTGTCATTCGATATACAAGTTACTAATTTAACCCCGTTCGATAATTCATAACATAGTTTTCTATTAACTGAAAGCACTGTCCTCTCCTTTTTGTCCTTATATATGCAAAGTTATTAAAACTGTCCTTTTTATGTAGTTTTTCATAAATAAAAACAAAGAAAGTGAGTGTTTTTGGATACGTAAAATTTACTAATAAAAATTTATTAGATCCAACAGTTTAGATTTAATATTTATTTTTTATTTTTTTCCTAATTAATTCTTTCACTGGATTCGAGATTATTGTAATCTCAGCCCTTGATTTCAAGGGTTAGGATGAAATGTCTAAAATTGTGTCAAAACTTATATCCCCGATTGGCCTCATACATAATTATTGAAGTGTACTAGATATACACAAACGGAAACAACTACACGCACACACCCAAGACAAAATCATATAAGCATTTACTTGATTTGGCACATATCGGTCTACGTTTACGGGAGATAAATAATTCACTACATTTCGTAGAGTGTACAATTATAATACTAAAGATACCCAAAATTTAAAACCTAAAATTGAGCGCCTAAACAATCCCGTTTTCCTAGTCAAGAGTCAGCCAACGCCCCCGGTATTTTTTTCCCGTCTCTCCCTATATCTCTACTCCTTAATCTACTCTACTCTCACTCTTAACGCATCAATAAGTCACCCTTTTATAATATCATAGAGATAACAAAATATCAACCATCGTTCAAGTATTTAAGGTGCACTACATTCAAAGAAGGATTATTTAGTGTTCTTGGAGCATTACTCTACACCATTCAATGCATGACATATGTGCATATATTGATCACAATTCAAACAAAAAAAAGTAAAATCTACTATTTAAACCAATCGCTATAAAATTAGAGCATCATTAAAATCTGCTCTACGAACACTAGAAAATTTCTCATTCACATAGTCACACTTAAAACTTTGATCTCATCCATT
>BRYF01000010.1:17840000-17845000 GCA_030159135.1 Actinidia polygama
AAACGAAAGAGAAAAATTGTTCGATGCAAATGCTCGGATTTATATAAATTGGCATTGATTGATTATTAATCTGTATCTAATTAACGTGTTTTTTTATTGTATTAAAGTTCTTAATGGGATCAACAATATAAATAATTTAAATTATCAAAATGGGATCAAAACATGACCCCAAATGCTTGAATCAATCAGTGTCCAAAATTGGACTGCAGAGAAACCGTCGTAAAACATCAATTAAGAAAATTCATTAAGAAACAGACACTATAATTCAATAAAAAAAAGCTACAAAATTCAACGATCTTTCAATGGATTTCTTCCTAAAAAAATAATCGATTCCTTTAACTCAAGACAAATTGAAAAAGTAAAAAAAATTGCTCGAAATACATAAGAAAATTGGGCACTCAATTTTTTTTACCCGAATACGTGCATTGTTGAAAATATGAAAACTGTGATGGTCTTCACCGAATTGACCAATGCAATATATTTTCTCCTCATCACTGCATCCAAACTTTTGAAGAGCTCGTCGTTGATGAGTAGTGTTTGGATGACCATTCAATTCTGGGCAGTATAAGGAGATGGGGAATGGGCGACAGCTGCAACTCCAATGAATTGCACCAGTTGCTCCCTAAAAACAAGCATCGATTAAAATACAAAAGCGGTGCCTTCCGACTTCTTCATTTAATTGACAAAAGCCATATAGTTTTTCCTCGTCATTATGTCGGGAACCCCTAACAAAGTATGTCAGTGACGAGTAGCATTTGGAAGGCCATTCTCTCGTGAATAACCTTAACGTGCTTCGGTCCGTAGCATACACGAGCGGGATTATTCGAAAGCATGGCAAAGAAATCTTTCAGAGGTCGGACCTCTCGCGTTGCTTGCCCTATGCTTTAAGTATAAGAAGGTTTCTTAACTCCAAGAAACTAATCTCTGTGTTGGAATTTTAATATTAGTTTTCCTTCAATATGTCAACACGTAATTAAAATATTTCATAATTTCAGAACTACGATTATAAAATTTAAAACTTATTGTCATTTTAAATAAGAAATTCATCCCTTACATCTATGGTGTGCATCATTTTATTATTGTGCCCTCAACCATGATACAAGTGTGACTTTTAGGTTCATATTTTTATTATGAATTTTTTCCTTTGCATTATTTCCATAATATTCATAGCAAAGTAAAATAAGTTGATGAGCCCGGATCGAACCACAGGATCAGTGTATTCAATTGTATTCCCAATATTTAAAAAAAAATAAAATTTTATTGTATTTGTTGAATTTCAGAATTTTTCTCAAATAAAACAATATTAGGAAAGTACTAACGCATCTTGGATCTCCCACCAATTCTTTGTAAGATTTTTAATTGAATTTTTATAAGTTAATTGAAAATTACACAAACCGTAAAAATCCCAATCACAAGATTAAATATAATTACATAAAAAATCTCTAAAATAGATTGATTATCACACTTCAGATTCTATGCTTTTGTAAGACTCTCCTAAAAGTAACGGCAAGGACGGTATTGCAACCGCCCTGTGCAACGAGGTTGTACGCAAACCATAAGTCTTCTGCTTCCTCTGGAAGCATCTTGACGTTGCCAGGGCCATTGGGACGAGGTCTTTATCAACTATCTTCATGATCAACAGCCAAGAGTGCTCTGAATTCAGAGAGAAAGGGCGCTATGTAGATTTGAGTTTGGTATTTTAGGTGTGGGAAACGAACAGTTATTTACAAAGTTTGGCTGTTCAATCCATGTCTGAGGAGGATTCAGTGTTTGTTTTGGATTGGTAACTTTTGATTATTATTTTTTTATCTTTTATGTTTTTACTAATAAGTTTTGAGTTTCTTTTTAATATTTTTTTTCTCTGCACCCACTTTTTAACTTAGGCCCCATTATGATTGTGGATTATTTTTAATTTGTGTCAAATAATTTTTTGTTTTTTAATTAAGTTTTTTTTATTTTTTCGGTTTGTCTCACGAATCAAAAAAGTAAAAAAAAATAATAGTTTTTTATAGTGTAATTTGCATTTTATACCCTACAACTTTCACACTTAATAAAGTTTTTTAATTTCTTGGTTATTCTCACGAATCAAAAAGAAAAAAAAAACAATTTTTTTATAGTGTAATTTTTATTTTATACCCTCCAATTTTTACTTAGAATTTACGTTTGTCCTTCACGTTTTGATTTTTAGAGACGATAGTAATATGAACCTTCTATCCACGTCCATTAGAAACTATGGATAAAAATGTGCATTGATGAAAACTGCTCCCCGAATATGTGCATTGATGAAAATATGGAAACTATGCTGCCTATGGTCTTCACCGTATTGACCCATGCAATATATTTTCTCCTCATCACTGCATCCAAACTCCTGAAGATTTCATTGTTGATGAGTAGTGTTTGGATGGCTATTTGCTCCTGGGCAACCTCGACATGCTTCGGCCCATGGCTTGCTCCAGTATAAGGAGATAGGGGACATTTGCAATGCCAGTCATTTGCACCAATTGCTCTCCAAAAACATGCATTGATTAAAATACAAAAGCGGTTCCTCATCACTTCTTCATTGAATCAACAAAAGCCATATAGTTTTTCTAGTCATTACAGCCAAACCCCTAAAAAAGTTTGTTGAGCATTTGGACGGCTATTCTCTCATGACAAACCCCAGTGTGCTTCGTTCTGTTGCATACCCGAGCCGGATTCGGTCGCTTAAAAATCCTTCAAAGGTCGGACCTCTCGCGCTGATTGTCCTATTCTTTAAGCATGTGAAGGTTTCTTAGCTCAAAGAAACTAATCTTTGTGTTGGAATTTTAATATTAGTTTCCTCTAATATGTCAACAGTATTCTATAATTTCATTTTCCTCATCATTACATCCAAACCCCTAAAAGAGTTTGTCGGTGACAAGGAGCATTTGGACAACCATTCTCTCGTGAGCAACCTCAGCGTGCTTCGGTCCATAGCATACACGATCCAATTTGGTCTCGCGCTGCTTGTCGTATTCTTTTAAGTATAGGAAGGTTTCTTAGCTCAAAGAAACTAATCTGGAATTTTAATATTAGTTATCTCCAATATGTCAACATAAAAAATTAAAGTATTCAGCATTACGAATATAAAAGTTAAAACTTATTGTCATTTTAAATAAGAAATTCATCCCTTAGGGGTCGTTTGGCTGGCGGATATGTTAGGGGGATAAGTTTTAGAGGGGGGATAAGTTTTAGGGGGATAACTTTTGGAGGGGGATAACTTTTAATTTTGTTTGGATAAAATTTAGAATGGGTGGATAAGGGTGGGGGATAAGGAAGAAAATACGTATAGAGAAACAAAATATAAAATATCTAGATATAAAAAATATATATTTTATTTCTATATATATATAAAAATAAAAATATACATTTTGTTTCTCTCTATATATTTTTTTTCTTATCCTCGACCCCCTTATCTCCTCAGATAACTTTTAGTTAGGGTATAAGCCACCCAAAAATTATCCGTCTTTATCCACCTGCTGGTCTAAAAATTATTCGGGGAGAAAAGTTATCCGTCAGCCAAACATCCGAGGGAAAAAATTATCCCCCTCCTTATCCCTTGCCAAACGGGCCCTTACATCTATGGTGTGCGTCATTTTATTATTGGGCCCTCAACCATGATACAAGTGTGACTTTCAGGTTCATGTTTTTATTATGAATTTTTCCCTTTGCAGTGTTTCCATGATATTCATTGCAAAGTAAGATACGTTGATGAGCTCAGGTCGAACCATAGGATCAGTGTATTCAATTGTATTCCAAGCTTTAAAAAAAATGAAATTTTATTGTATTGGTTGAATTTCAGAATTTTTCTCAAATCGAGGTGGATTGAAGTAAAACAATATTAGGAAAGTACTAACGCATCTTGGATCGCCCGCCAATATTGTCTTTGTAAGATTTTTAATTGAATTTTTTTAAAGTCAATTAAAAATTACACAAACGGTAAAAATCCCAATCACAAGATTAAATATAATTGCATCACACTTCATATCCTATTCTTCTGTCCATATTGATAAATTTAATAATTTTGAATTTTAATTAATATTTGAATTTTGAGAATATTTCTTTTTGAATTTTAATTTTGTATAAATAAAATATAAATATCATAAAATTAATAAGAGCAATTCAGGAAACTTAATTCTTTATTTTAAGAGTTGTGAGAATAATAATAATAATAAAAATAATAACACTTGAATGTAGAACTTGGACACAAAGTCTCCATTATGTATGTATTGCTAAAATTATTTTCTTAATTTTTTTTACACTTTTCCACCACTGCTAAAATAATAACACTTGAATTGTATTCTTTTTTTGTTTTGGATAATAAAATTATGTTGTAATTTTCTTTACTATTTTTCACCAACATCGCCGCCACCCAAAACAGTGAAATTGTATTGTTTGTTATTTTGAATAATAAAATTATATTATATTTTTTTACTATTTTTCACCAACACCGCCGCCACCACTCATTACAGTGAAATTGAATTGTCTTCTTTTTTGAACAGCTAAATTATTTTTTTTAATTTTTTTTACTCTTTTCCACCACGACCAGTTGGAGTGTAAACAAAAATTGTGGCAGTGTTGTAAAAAAAAACATAGGGTGTAAGGAGAATTTTTTGGTGGTCTACAAAGCAATGGGTATTTATGTCCATTTTGGCAAAATAAAATTTTGGCTTTAAAGTTATTTAAAATGTACTAATTAAGCTAAAAAGATCTCTCACGGAGCTATGACCAAAAGTCTCATTGCGTATTTTATAAGTCAAATGAAAATTACACAAACGGTAAAAATCCCAATCACAAGATTAAATATAATTTCATAAAAAATCTCTAAAATAGATTGATTAATCACACTTCAAATCCTATTCTTTTGTCAATATTGATAAATTTAATACTTTTAAATTTGAGAATATTTATTTTTGTATAAATAATATATAAATATCATAAAATTAATAAGAGCAATTCAGGAAACTTAATTTATTATTTTA
>BRYF01000010.1:17885000-17887500 GCA_030159135.1 Actinidia polygama
TTGAGTACACGACGGAATTTTTCAGACTTTCAGATCGCAACAAATTTGAACGAGACGGAAGGTCAACTGGTACCCAGATACCTTAACAGACTGAGGCAATCCATTCGGGAGAAGATTGGTCTACAGGTTTTATGGACTGTGGAGGAAGCACATAACATGGCTCTCAAGGCTGAATTGATGGAGCACAAGCCTACTTATTCGAGGTATCGACGCAACACTACATATGCTTCTTTCCCTACAACTGAGAAGGGAAAGGGGTTCAAAAGCCGGCGTTCGCAAATCAATTGAAGGGTGCTACTGGCTGGGACAACAATCAAGCAACGAGTTCAACTAATAGAGACACTTCCAAGAATCTAAATCCTTACACTAAGCTGATGATAGACAAGTGTTATAGGTATGGGAAACCCGGTCATCGTTCCAACGCCTGCCCAGAATGAAGACTAGTGAATTTGGTGGAAGAGGATGTTGACTTTGGAGCGAATGACGAGGATGATCCATATGATGGGGCTGAGTTAGCAGAAGAAGTTGGAGAGAGCGTCAACTGTGTGGTCCAACGTGTGCTTTATGATCCAAAAGCCGACCACCTCAATCAACGCCACAATATCTTCCATTCATGTTGTTCAGTCAATCAAAAGGTCTGTGATCTGATCATTGATAGTGGGAGTTCCGAAAATTTCATGGCAAAGAGACTAGTGGAGCATCTAAAGTTAGCAACTACGCCTCCCCCGTCTCTTATCAACATTGGGTGGATTAAGAAGGGCCCTACAGCAAAGGTAATTGAAATTTGACGAGTATTTGTTTCAATTGGAAAGCACTACAAGAATGAAGTAGTTTGTGATGTGATTGACAAGGATGTGAGTCATATACTATTGGTAGACCATGGCAGCTTGATGTAGATTGCACCTTCAAGGGTCAAGATAACACATATTTCTTTACTTGGGATGGATACTCATAAAATTATGATGGCTCATGTAAAATATGCAACATCAACAAAGCATTCCAAAGTTAAGGGGCAATCTTTCCTCACGATAGCCAGTTCGGAGGTTGAGTTTGTGACCGATATGAAGGCTTCGCAAGAGGTGTATGCATTAGTTGTCAAAGACTTGATTGAGGGAGAGAAGGAGAATATAATGGTGCCTGTTCCTAAGAAGATACAACTGTTGCTTGATGAGTTCAAAGAGCTTATGGCTGATGACCTACCTAATGAGCTACTGCCAATGAGAGACATTCAACATCATATTGATCTCATGCCCGGAGCAAGTTTACCGAATTTGTTGCACTATCGGCTGAGACCAAAGGAGAATGAGATTTTGGAGGAGAAGGTTGAAGAGTTGCTACAAAAGGGGTATATTCGTAAAAGCATGAGTCCATGTGCAGTTCCCACGTTACTAACACCCAAGAAGGACGAAAGCTGGCGAATGTGTGTAGACAGCAGAGCTATCAACAAAATTACCATCAAATACAAATTTCCTATCCCTCGCCTGGATGATATGCTAGACATGTTGGAGGGATCGAAGTGGTTTTCAAAGCTTGATCTGCGAAGCGAGTATCATCAGATTCGGATCCGACCTGGGGATGAATGGAAGACAACATTCAAGACCAAGGATGGTTTATACGAGTGGCTAGTTATGATATTCGGCCTTTCTAATGCTCCAAGTACTTTCATGAGGGTTATGAATCAAGTATTGAGGCATTTTATCATAAAGTTTGTAGTTTATTTTGATGATATTTTACTCTAAAGGAAGTCCGAAGGAAAACATGTGGAGCATTTGCGGGAGGTATTGACAGTTCTGCAAGAAAACAAGTTATACATCAACTTAAAAAAGTGTAGCTTCATGACTAGCACCTTATTGTTCTTGGGATACGTGGTTAGTTCCGAAGGGATTCATGTAGATGAAGAAAAGGTTTGAGCTATCCGAGAGTGGCAAATGCCGAAGATTGTCGCCGATGTTCGAAGCTTACGTGAGTTGGCTACCTTTTATAGGCGTTTTATCCAAAATTTCAGTAGCATTATGGTGCAAATCACAAAATGCATGAAGAAGGGTAAGTTTGCAGGGGATGAAAAGGCAGAAAAGAGCTTTGAATTGATCAAAGAGAAATTATGTACTGCGCCAATACTAGCTCTGCCTAGTTTTGACAAGATCTTTGAAGTAGAGCGTGATGCGAGCGGTGTTGGAATTGGAGTTGTTCTGTCCCAAGAGAAGAGGCCAGTAGCTTTCTTAAGCGAAAAGCTAAGTGAAACTCAACAAAAGTGGATCACTTATGATCAAGAGTTTTATGCAGTGGTGTGAGCTCTCAAGCATTGAGAGCACTATCTGATGATACAAGGGGAGTTCGTGTTGTATACAAACCACCAGGTCTTGAAGTTCATCAACAATCAGAAGCAGTCGGACAACATGCATCTCTGATGGTCTAATTTCCTACAAAAGTTTCCTTTAAACATTCGGCATAAATCCGGAATTTTGAATCGCGTTGTAGATGCACTAAGTCATCGAGCAAG
>BRYF01000010.1:17902500-17905000 GCA_030159135.1 Actinidia polygama
AATTAGTTTGTAAAATTGTGAAACCAAAACATATACTTCTAGTATAGAAGGTTAATCATTCTGTTAGAGATAATTCGGTTCAATTTTTTGATTTATTTTATTTTTTGATCAATTTATTTAGGCCTTTATATTTCAAACCACAAAATGTAACAATTAACAAGTTTAAAACAAATAACTTAATAGTTTACAAATCCAAAATAATACTTTAATAAGTGTAAACATGACTTTAAGAAGTCCAATATTCGCGAAAAGAAGAAAAAAAAATTAGATAATAATAGTTATTAGGAATAGCCAACCAACACATTTGAGAAAGTGAGGAGGCCTATAATCGTCAAGATTTTTTTTTTAATTTAGAGTTTTAACAAATAACCTAATACTATTTTTTTCTCCTCCCAAAATTATTATTTCATTCTTCTAAAAAATGTGGGATCCATATATGTTCTTATCAAATGGATATTTTTTTTAAATCTGAGCA
Organism: Actinidia polygama; assembly: GCA_030159135.1. Taxonomy (NCBI): domain Eukaryota; kingdom Viridiplantae; phylum Streptophyta; class Magnoliopsida; order Ericales; family Actinidiaceae; genus Actinidia; species Actinidia polygama. The sequence continues at coordinate 17,902,976 of BRYF01000010.1, forward strand.
TATTTTTTATCCATTGAATCATTTATTTTGTAGGACCCACAAAAAAAAATTAAAACAACTTTTTTTCAAAATCATTATAGCTTTTACTTTGTTCTCCATTTTATAACAATGTATATTTTATCTGACGTTTATATCTTATCTTTTTTTAAATTATAAAACTCTATCCAGTATGAATAAGATATTATTTTTTAATATAGTATCTGTGGATACGAACAATTACTATTACTTCATAAACTAAGACAATGTTACGTGTCAACTACCCCCTCTCTCTCAAATCTTTTTAAGCTACCTCGCGAATGTTTAAATGAAGAGAACTTCCGTGTCTAGTATTCAACTGCTGTCATCTACGACATAGATTTTTTTTTTTTAACTCTTTTATGACTTAGTGGTGATTTTTTCTCAGTTTTTGATTATTATTTTTTAATTATTAGGCACTTCTAGAATACACACTCCTAAAATCTTGTTTAAAAGAAATGGATTAAATTTGGAAAAAAACACAAAAACCTAAGCGCAATACAAGAAATTAGGTGTTTTTTTTAAATTATTTTTAAAAAAATTAGTTTTCAAAGCTCTGTTGATTTGTAGTAAATCAAAGGATGCATAAAACCAAATTTTGCCCTCTCTCTCTCTCTCACTCTCTCTCTGTTTTCTTCTTGCAAAATTGATTGTATTTTTGAAATCTTTAAACACATGGATGAATTAGGATTCGAATTTCGAATAGAAGCTTAATTATTAAAAAAAAAACTCACATGAATTTTTTATATTTTTTATTTTCTTTAAACAAATTTGACTCTAACTAATATCCAGAAAACGTATAACCCAAGTCTAAGAATTGATTTGTCCGGTGGATTTTGCCTTCCAATTTTTTGTTTTACCATATTTTCAACCCATACCCATGGCTTGCCATACTTTGTACTGTGCCAGTTTCCTAAAAAACAGTGATCCGATCATGCCCGTACCATGTCAGCCCAGCTCAACTAACAACTTTAGGGGACGATGGAGTTTTTATTTTCTTAAAATGGGTACCCAACATTTATTTTGGAGTAAATTATGCTTTGTACTCCTTACTTTTACTAAAAACGCATTGAAAATTTCTTTTTCCCCTCCTGACAGATTCCCCTCCCTGGCCCCACCCTTGTTTTGCCCCCCCCTCTCTCTCTCTCCTGCTTTCTCTCTCTCTTTCAATTATTTTTTTTTAGATTTGTTTTTTTTTTTCATTCTTTTTTTTTTTATTTTTTTCAGTTTTGTGTACTTTTTTTTAGTCTCTCTCTCATTTTTTTTACTCTTTCAGTTTTATGTATTTTTTTTAGTCTCTCTCTCGTTTTTTTTACTTTTGTGTATTTTTTTAGTTTTTTTTTAGTTTTCTTTCTTTTTTCTTTTTCAATTTTGTGTGTTTTTATTTTATTATTGTTTTTTTTTTCAGTGTTGTGTATATTTTTATATTTTTATTTATTTTTTTATTAATTTTGTTTCAAAAATAAAACTAAATAAAATTTACACAAAACTTTAAAAAATATATAAAAAAAGAAAAAAAATAATAAAAAAAAGAAACAAAACTAAAAAAATATTAAAAACCCGAGAGAGAGAGAGAGCAGTGTTTCATATTTTTACTTTTTAAAATTTTTACAAATAATAACTCTTAAAATTTACAACTAAAAAATAAAGAAAATATATAACATATAATAAAAAAATATTTATTCAAAAAAAATTTAAAAATTTAAGAGTGAAAAAGGACAAAAAAAAAAAAAAAGAAAAGACAGAAAGATAAATTTAGAAGTGGGGTCCAAGGAGGGATCTGACACGGGAGGGGGAAAAGCAGCTCCCAACCGCATTTTGCACCCTTTTCTTCTATCCGTGGAATTCAACTCCTAAAACTACACATCAAGTGTCAAAATCACTCTTCACTTCATATGTCATTCTAGTTTCGTGAGGTCACAATCCTTCTTTTAAGATGAAAGATTGAACAATAGATAGAAGAAAGACCATTTTACTTAGGCGTGCACAAGAGTCGGGTTGGGTCGGGTC
>BRYF01000010.1:17962500-17965000 GCA_030159135.1 Actinidia polygama
TAGATTCAAAAAAAATATTTATTAGGTTACTTAATTATCAAAAAAAATATTTATTAGGTTTTAATAACTCTAAGAGGTAATTCTGTTAAAGATTTTATGCTTCCTTTGTGTTAAGAGAATCGTCAATTCGAGGTTTCTCAAAATCACTGGAGGTTTATCGATCATTAGCTTGAAAGATGTTAACTTCAGTTTTTATTAAGTTGGATTACATTTATCGTTACTAAAGAGTGTTTGTCATCTTCTAGTCAAATTTTTATTTTAACTTGTCCCTTCTCGTCTTGTTAGAGCATAGAGAACTAGAATAGAAAGGATGATAGAGTTAGTGTTTAAAAAATAAATAACTAAAATAAACTATGTGATTTTTGAGTTATAATCTAGCGAAACTGATGCCGATGCTCTTAATTCTCTAGTGGCTATTTTAAAAATATTTTTTATTTTTTTTCGATACTTCTAATCAAGACGGAGAGGAGGAAAAGTAAACTGATTCAATCAAAAAAACTATCTTTGATAAATCGTCGTCCTTTGTTAACACGCTTATGTTACCTTTCCTGCTAACAAGGAATTTACGTAGTTCCTTCTTTTTGGAGGGCGTTGTTTTGTCAACACATCTAGAGAACTACTTTTCTTCGTACTATCTAATGATACCTTGTTTTAACTTATCGCATTGTAATCGATAATATCGGTTTCTAAAATTTTTCTTAAGAATCAAATAAGAGTAGAAAAATCATAAAACTAGTATGTTGAAATGTCCCACATCGCTCAGTTCTGGCCCATCTATACTATCTATATGGCTCATGTTCATCTCTCCTTAATACCTGAATTTTAAAGAGAAAGATGGGTTGAGTCTGATTAGATAGTAAAATTCATCACACCATTTCAAGAAAAACAAAAAAACAAAAACTAATTTCCCGTGATTAAAGATTAACTCAGTAATTATTATATTTTATTAATTGTTACTTGTACATGTATTGTGTTTGTTGTGAAGTATAGCTTTCAAAATATAGTCATCCTACAATTAAAACTTCAATTAAAAAAAAGAAATTATTAATTTTTTTATTTTCAACAATTTTGTTTTTTTAACTTTTTTTTGCTTATATTTTATGTAATTAGCACGTGCAGTGATGATGTGTAATTCTCTTTTTACATAGATAATCAACATTTTTGTCATAATTAAACTTTAATTAGTAGGCCACTTGACCTTTTACCCACTGTTCTCTACAAATAAAATAGAAAAAAGTAATTAATTGCACACTATAAACTTTTTAAATGGTTTATCCAGCACCCTAAACACTTGGCAACTAGCAATCACATAGTGGATTAGTTAACTATCTCTGTAATTTGCTAGTGTTAGTACTCTCTCTCTCTCTCTCTCTCTCTCTCTCTCTCTCTCTCTCAACATGTTATAGTGTTAGTACATCCTAATTAGGCTAAACATGTGATAGTGTTTGGGATCCAACCGTTTGGAACCATTGGATCGTCTACTTTTTTTTATTTTCGTTTTCCATTCTCTCACAAAATCCTTGATCCAAACACAATCTTATATTTTTATGTAATACTATGATATATATATATGAGGGTGGAATTAATCTTCATCCATCTTTTTCAACTTAATATTTTCGCCCAACTCAATTGGATGTGAGAAACTAATCTGCGGGTCCTGATATTAATGGCCGAGCAAACTTCCAATGATTATGAGGGGACTCAAACTGACAATTTTTTAAACACAAAGTCAGGATTTTTACCGGCAAAGTTACCCTTAAAGGAGTTTTAATCTTAACCCACTTGAGTAAAATTAATTAATAAAATCATATTTAAGATCTACAATGTCTCAAACCAGATTCAATGGAGTTGTTTTAATATAAATTTAAAAGCTTAAATTTATATAACTTAATTAGTAATTCCTACCTCGAAAGGCAAAAGAAAAAATTTAAATAGAATTTAATTACACAATAAAAATGTATGAAGAATATCCTCACATAGATTCCTTGTCCTTGGCCTCAAATAGACTTGAGCCGCCTCTAGTCAGTCGTCCCGAGATTATAGCCTACCTTTATTGATAAAGAAAAAGTAAATAATTTAAACGAGAATTTATATAAAACAAAGATTCATGAAAGAAAGAAAGAAATGAGATTTTTGTGAGAGAAATTAAGGAAGAATGAGGTTTTAATTGAAGAGTGAATTGTGAGATTGTGTGCCACTTATAACATGGGTGATAATATGGGTAGTACAAAGTACATAGGAGTTTCAAGGTACGTACTACATAGGCTTCATTTGGAATTAGTTTTTTTTTTATTTTTCGACTGACTTTTTTTTAATTTATAAGAAAAAAAGTCAATTAGAATTGCCATTTTTTCTTTTTTGTTTTTATTTTTTTGCTTATTTTTAGCTAAAGTAAAGCTAGAAAATCAAAAAAAAAATTGACTTTTTTGGTAGCAAGCTTAAAAAAAACTTGACTTTTAAGCATTACCAAACGGAGACATAGTCTCAAAAACTTTCAATC
>BRYF01000010.1:17985000-17987500 GCA_030159135.1 Actinidia polygama
ATATTGACCTTACGTGCAGGTCACGAGGACGGATGACGTACACTTTTTAGATGGCGCGTCGTCAATTGAACCCAAACTATTTAAATTAATTAGTTGGAAGACTAAGGCTCCGTTTGATAATGTTTAAAAGTTAAGTTTTTTTTAAGCTTGCTACAAGAAAAAACCAAGAATTTTTTGGCTTTTTATTTTTCTGGATTTACTTTAGCTAAAAATAAGTAAAAAAAACAAAAATAATAATTCTGACTGATTTTTTGCTTAAAAGCTTAAAAAAAGTAAGCCGAAAAGCACAAAAAAACTGGTTCCAAACGAAGCCTAAATAGAAGCAATTGGTAGTTTATAAATGAAGTAAATAATTTAAAATAATTTAAGGGCCAAATTAAGATTTAAACCTATATATGCATCCACTTTAGACTGCCTAGTTTAGATAGCCCTATTTTTTTTTTGTTAAGTGTTACTCCTATATAAATTCAAAAATTTTATTATAATTTGCTAGGTAAAAAAGGCAACAATTAAAAATAAACGGTAAAAAAGGCCTATTAAATAAAGGACAGGGCCAAAAAATATTACTAGATAGCCCAAACTATGTTAATATCACTCTTAAAAGGAGAGATATCAGTTGACATTTTTTAAATTCTTTGAGCGATTGAATAAAAAAATACTTAAGATCAACAGTGCTGTAAGAAAAAATAAATGAATTAACTATATTATTAATTGAAAATAACTTCTTACCAAAACTTGAGTACGAAGATTTAATTAATAAATTTTGCATTATAAAAAATATAAAATAAAATTTAAATAAATTATTTAAAATTACAGCTGGGATAATTCCGAATTGTCCCGTATGAAGATTCTCTCATTTTCTATATATTTCTAGTGCTAGTTGTAGGAGACAACTAAATAATTCTTAGCCCTATTCTTAGCCCATTTGTTTTTCGTTTGCTCAATAAAACTTTTATAACTCATCTTTTATATCACCTTATATTAATTTAGCGGACATATATTTTTAAATTCATTAATCTTTCAAATAAAATTTGAACAATCTATCACTCGACTTGATAGGTTTATAATGTTTAATAAATTCAAGCTACTTAAGATAAGCTCAATTAAAACTCGTTTGAAACCGGATCGCTTGATAAACAAACCAAGCTCTGACATATTTTTAAAGCTTGGTAAGTTTATATCAAGCTAAGAAAACATTTAAGAAGGAAATGTAAAAAGTAAAAATCACTGCACTTTTCACAGCGATAACACTAAACCTGCATCACTCCCATTAAATAAGCACCTCAACTACTAATCTTGACCCTTTTAAAGAGAATATATAGGAGCAGTGTAATAATTCAGTACAAGCATGTATTAATCTTTAAAGTAAGTGAATTTCCTTTCTTCTCCTTCTCCTCTCTTCTTCTTCTTTTTTCTTAGCTCGTGTTTGGATCCCGAATTTAGTAAAAAAATAAAATAAAACTGTTGTGGTAAAAATCTGGAGCGAGCAATCAACAGTCAAATTGGTCTGGATGGCGAGCTGATAATCTCGGCTAATACTCGGGCGACCTGGGCAGCAATAAACAAACGTTACTGGCAAGGGTGAGGCCGTTCAAAATTCCTTCGGCGTGCGAATCAGACTAAGGCGATCAAAAGCTAAGCAATGGACAAGCAGAGATATTAGTCTGTGCCAGTTAAAAATTGTATGCGTACCTCATAATGTTGGGGGAGCGGCCTTTATATAGATGGAGAATGGAGAGCCAAGAAAACTGGCGTAATCCTCGGATGGCTAAGTATGACAATATATCCCGGAGATATAGGAGATTTAATAGGGAGATCTGACATCTGGAGTGTATCCTGCGATTGTAGGTGCTGGGAAGGAAATGATCTCTTCCGAAGGTAGTTTCCTTGCGTAGATAGAAGACTAGAGGAGATGGAGTTCATATGGAGATAGACGATTGGAGACCGTCACCTCGCCCATCTGTGATACGGAGGCTGGCGAGCTTAAGATCAAGCTTACTGGCGATCTAGCGATGAAGCGAGTCCTCGCCTATTAGCGAGATGAAGAAAACCCGGTCGTGAATGAATGAGCGTGGCGAGGTGTAGTGGAGATTCTCTTGAGAATAGACGACGTGCTCCTTTGGCGAGGTATGAACATTTTATCTCATATCAAAAACAAAAAAATAGACCATCCAACTATTCCAAATACAACCTCCGGCGAATTTAAAAGTTCTCTTTGCGGAAGGAAAAAAAAAATTCAACACAATTCACCTGATTTAATATTTTTGACCGGTTTAAGGCCATACAGGCCCCTAATTTTATCAAGGACCCAAGTTTCTTCCCATTCGATTTTAGCAAGAGGCCCTAAGAAAATTGGATCTAGATTTTAAGGGCCCCATTTTGTTCGGATTGACCAGGTTTCTATGATTTATGCCGTGTGTTTTGGGCTTGCAAATAAATCAACATGACTTGACCTTGGCCCAATGAACCCAGAAAATGGTCCCAAAATCTTTTGAAATAT
>BRYF01000010.1:18047500-18050000 GCA_030159135.1 Actinidia polygama
AATATTGACATTCTTTATTTATGAAACTAATGTCAAAACTCTCATATGTACCTTATTTTTATACAAAAATAATTAATTTTCCCTTTGATTTAGAGAGCTTTTAAAAAAGTTTTCTCAATACACCCATTAAGATAATAAACCGTATCTCTTTTTTTTTAAAAATAAATAATTGATAAATAATTTATTTTTAAGTATGTTTAGATTAGAGCACTTAAAAAGTAAAATATTTAGATCATTTTTTTAAAAAAAAATATCGATAACAAAATTTTATTTTTTAAGTATAATTTTTATCAGGAGTACTTATAAGATAAACTATTTGGATTATATTTTTAAAAAAAATAATTATTGATAAAAATAGAAATAAAATAGTTTACAAATAAATAATATTTTAAGAAAAAAAAAGAAACAGAATATTAATTTATTTTAATGGGTGTATTGAAAAAAAAGTTACGGAAGCCTAAGAGAAGCTTAGCTATTTGCTTTAAACATGAGAAGCAACATTAACAAGCAAAAAAGTAAATATCGAGACAATAATAAGAAAATGAGAATGAGTTCTAACATTACCATTAAAATAATGCTGCATACTCTTGGAGTTTGCTTCAAATTTCTCTTTTTTGAATTTGCTTCAAAAAAATTTTTTTATTTGAATTCAAAATCCTAGTTGGATTTGAATTCAAACACTCAGCCTATAAAAAAAAATTGAAAGTCTCAAATATAGGATTAAGAGATCAGAATCGTAGGATAGAAAATTTGTCTTGTTTACTTCTCTCTTAAACAATGTGTTTCCCGAGGACATATGTGTCTGTGTGTGCGTGTGATTCTGTGACTCTGGTGTGATTCGATTTAAAGTGTGATTCTGTGCGTGTGTGTGACTGATGTGATTCGATTTAGAGCGCAATACATACTGTCTCATAAAGTGTTTTGTTTTGAAATAAAAAAGTCGTATTAAACTATGTTTTATGTACAAAAATTATTTCTTTGCATATCATTAATTATCTTGTTTTTTGAAAAAAAACTATGCCCCAATATTCTCATGAACCCTTGTACTTTTAGATCTAATAACGATTTATTCTTATATGCCAATAATTGTGTATGGTCACATCCAACAGCAAACTGTTTCTGTTTTGCACTTCCTTTCCTGTTCTAGAGAGACATGCATGAAAGACTTCTGGGTCCAATACTTTCCAAATCCAACCATCCAAATTTTTAGAAAAGCAAATGAAGTATATGATTTGGTGCCTTTATGATCCAAATAAATTGATGTAGTGGTGTTGGTGTTGGATAACAAATTTATGTCTCTTTAGTGGTAAAACGGTAAATTTAGTAATTTTTTAAGGGATCATTGGTGTTTGATCCATTGTAAGGATCAAAACCCGCAGCGTCGCCATGGCGTAAGACCATTATCGACGAAATTCATTTCTTTAAAATTAAATTTTTTTCGTTTTACGGAAGTTTTTCTTTTGTTAAATCCGATTTGGTCAATTTTTTTTAATTCTTTTTATAATTTCTTAATTACAGGCTTAATTATTAATTCTTTTTGCTATGTGGTTTCCTAATTACTACTACTATTTTAAGTAAAGCCTCTTAGCATCCCCAACCGAATCTGGAGTTAATTAACTGCTTTAGAGATGTCAAATTTGTTATTTTGTTATTATTTTTACTTATATTTTTTATGTCTATTATTATAGTAAGTCTTGGACAAGATTATGGGCCCTACATAATAAAGTAATCAAAGAAAAAAATTGCCTAATTAATTTTACATATGTCAAATTTGGAGATACTCTTAAGCAGTTGTTATTTAATTTAATAATATTTTAGAAAAAAATTCTCATAATTGTATTTATTTTCGATTTCTCTTGTCATATTATTCGTTGCATGCAAGCTTTCCGAATTGAGCTAGATTGGGTAGGTGTTATGTCTATGGGCAAATTACTGTTTTACCCCCATCAAGGGACCGACCACCACATCAAGTCCAAATGTATATGATCTGAATTGCTTATGTTATAGCGTTCAACAAGTACTGGATCAAAAATTAAGTTGATATGACATTTGTAATCATATAATCAGATCATATTTATTTTTTATTTAAAAAAAAATGAATGACGAGTTTAATTTTGAAAGTAAGCTATCAAGTAATTTTTTGTATAAATTATGAACGGGTCCTCCAAAACGAATCATCTCACAAAATGGAGCCAAATCCTCATGGATGAAGGGATATTGTAGCTTTCTAAGGAATGACAAAGAACATTATTATGTTGGATTGATAAGAAATTTTTGATAATTGGGTATCTGACTTACACTTGACTAATTCGAAAGATTAATTTCATCGTTTATGAAATTAGTTGAGAAACTAATTTCAACTAAAATCTTGTAGCTTTCTAAGGAATGACAAAGAACATTATTATGTTGGATTGATAAGAAACTTTTGATAATTGGATATCTGACTCACACTTGACTAATTCGAGAGATTAATTTCATCGTTTATGAAATTAGTTGAGAA
>BRYF01000010.1:18097500-18102500 GCA_030159135.1 Actinidia polygama
TCCGGACCTGTTTCTCAGCCTATATCTAAAAACCCAATCCTCGCCGTCAGTTGCCATTTTTAGCTGGGGATTAGGGAATATTGTTAAGCCTCGGCAAAGATAGCCAATATCTAAAGACCCAATCATCGCCGTCAGTAGCCATTTTTAGCTGGGGATTACGGAATATTGTTAAGCCTCGGCAAAGATGCCAAAATTCGGTGGGGTTTTGGGCAGCACAAGAATTTTAAACGTTAATGGGTCAGCTGCCATTTGGGAAGCCACAAAGATCAGTACCAGGCCAGATTTTAGTTTGAATATACTTTTTGTCCACAAAAAGAAACCATAAATTGAAAAAAAAGTGTTCACATGATTAGGGAATACTGTTTAATAGTTATTCAGTTCAATAGCATTTAACAAGAATTGTATACCAAGACCCACAGGAGGCAGTATAGAAAATTAAGTCTGGAATCTATAATAAATATCAACGTATACCGATTGAACTATTTTATTGCAGAAACCTCAACTTCTGAAGAAAAGATCCACAGTTAGACAGGCACGTGAAATTAAAATAAATATTTCCCTAAAAGAAGGGCACAGTGAAGGACTCAGCTACAATGAAAGGTTTTCACCACCAACACGACCCTAACCGAATATGACTCTACTTGCTTGAAGACAGATGTGCTAGAAGATAAAGTCCCCCTCACTGATCTCCAGGCAGTGTCTTGATGATATCCGAATCACCTAAGGCATCAACAAATAATATAGCTAGCTTGTTAGACTAATAGTTTTAATAGATTGAAAAAATTTAATACTTGTCAAAGAAAGAAAAAAAGAACACAAGCATGTTAGAGAAACAGCCATGTGATACCTGGATCAATAATGCTAAGGCATGACACTCGGTAATACTTTCCGCATGCTGTTCCCAGATCAACGTTATCTAGCGCAGATCAAAAACGGCACAGAAAAGAAAACAAAATATAAGTAATTTGTCGAACCAAAATCAGATTCCAGCCAAGCAGGTGTATTGTCTACGTAGTATTAGATCTTCCAACAATAACAAAACATTGGAGTGATATAAACGCTGAAATTACTGAAAGAACAGCCTAAGTGGTGAATAATTCATTGCCCAAAAACAGGGGAGATAATATTCTAGAAATGAGTTGAGGAGCTTGATGTTTTTGAAAAGGAAACAAGACCTGAAACCAATGAAAATTAGTGTTCAAATACGAGCCATCAATATTTGAAACTAAGGGTGAAGCTGTCAAGGGAACCAGAGACTTCTAGAAAAATGGAAGTGGTTGGGCCATCAGGACATTGATAAAAAGAACAGTATACACACACTCCAAAACAATGAAGGAATAAAGTTAGGCAGCTTATAAACAATTTCTAAATCCTATCTAGGCAAGCCCTTCCCATTAAGTGTTCATTTCCTATTTTCTTTTTGCATGATGCCATGTGAAGTAACATATTTTACAAATTTTCCTTACTCGCAGAGGCAGCAGTTGAGTTCCCCATATCATATTAGTATGTATTGTTTCAACTACCAAAGTCTCATTATTAGATGTCACGTATGTCATTAAGAAAAATAAATGAATTGCTTTAGTTTATAAAAACTTTATTCTCTTACCGCACATAAACAACGAACAAGTTATTTTTTCTCTTTCCCTCTCCCCTTGTTATTTTCTTTATGATAATTCAATAAGATGCAAAAAGAACCATTACAATACAACCTAATGAGCATTGGGATGCCCTATTCAATACCACAAGGCAGGAAACCAGCACTCCTCAACAACCGTGACACCATCCTAATGCCACGGTGCAACGCAAGGCATGTGGTGCCCTCACCTTGCCTTTTCTAGTAGGCAAGTACCTTCCAACAGAAAATTCTGAGCCTACTTAGGAAGAATTAATACATAACAGATTTTACCACATAGGGAAACCTCGCTTTGTGTGAACCCAGAAGTGAAGCCGGCTTATGGTTTGGTAACTGCTAGACTTTCAAGTTTTCCAAAACTTACCATTTCTCTCCCTTCACACGCCGCTGTACCAAGAATTTCCTATCTCCAACTCTTTCTCTACACATCACCCAGAAAAGTCTAATCCAATTTCCTTGAAATACGTTTTATTCCTCAGAGCCTTTCACATGCCTCGTGGCGTGCCACAAAGTCTACTATGTATCAAAAGTAATAACAGATGAGGAATTGAAGTTTGCCCGACTGACAGATGAATAAGCACTTACTTCCATTGTAATGGTGAACTCCGACCTTTGCAAGCATTGCGTAGTACTCAATCTCCGACTTCCGCAAAGGTGGACAATTGTTTGATATAATTATCAGCTTCCCTGCAATTGTCCAACGAATCCAGAAATAGAATAAGCACCAAATACATCAACGCACAGTCTAATTCACATGGCGGAAACAAAAAAATCAAATTAAAAAAATAAGGCTCCATTTGGCCAGATGTAGATTTGAAATCCAATCATTTAGTGTTTAACTTTAATAAAAATATACGAGGGTTATACATAAATGACTTGTGAAATTAGAGTGGAAGATGGATTTGATGTAAAAGAGAAGTAATTCTTGTTCAGTGGCAATCCTTAGCATGAGGGATTTCATGACAAAGCCCTCAAATTCAATGTTGAATTCCATCACGACGAAAAAACCAAATTCAATGTCAAAAATCCATATGTAAACTACTAAATCTAATTTTACGCTATTCTCATCCAATAATAATGCTAAATTCATTTATTTGAAACCCAAGTCTATCCAAATGAACCTTAAAAAGTGAAACAGGGCACAAGGGAATGAAGATGATCGACCTTTGCAGTTCCTGGAGGTGTATTAACTTCAATAAAATCTAAGAGGTTTAGCCATAATGGGTCGATTTCAAAGTACTCCTATCAAATAGTCATAATCTAAGTACTCCTAAATTCAAAGTCGAAATCTATATCTAAACTAGCAAATCTAAGATTACTCAATTCTCATTGAATAATAATAGTGCTAAATCCATTCATATGGAATCCAAATAAAGCTTAAACGTGGAACGATGATCGACCTTTGGAGCTCCTGAGAGTCTTGAGCACGGTTTTGTACCCGAGGGTGTATTTCCCGCTCTTCACCACGAGAGCGAGCCTGTTGTTGATACTCTCGTGAGTCTTCTTCTGCAAATCAGAACAATCCAAACAACCAGAGATTCAATCTTTAAATCAACAAAATATATGTATCTCTATACACAGAGAGAGAGAGCTTCAAATTTAGAGAGAGAGAGAGATTACCGTCTTCTTTCCGGACACCATTTTTGGCTTCCGAAGATCTTCGATTGGATCGGAAACCCTAACGGAGCAATACGATTGCGGCGGCGAGAAACTAGATGGTGTTGAGAGAAGTAAAAACGAGTGGAACTAGGGTTGGACTTGAAGCAAGTTTTGCTAATCCATTGGGCCGGGTTGGCCCAGGTGGAAAACTTTATTTGGTTCCTTTTTTATAATTAATTTTGTAAGATAACTTTTTTAAACTATTTCTGAAAATTAATAATTAGCCTTTTCATATGATACATATATATTAGTGGGAGTATGCCCATACTATGCACGGGCGAGTAATTCGATCAACTAAGAAGGTTAAAACCGTCCAACATTCAGCAAGGGGCGAAATAGGCACAAAAAAATAGGTAGGGACAAAATTGACAAAAAAAACGTGGGGGTAAAATAAAAAATAAAAAAATTAAAATATATATAGCTCCAGAAAAAATCGAAAAAAAAATGTTAGGGGCAAAATCGGCAAAAAAAAATGGTGATAAAAAAATACTATTCCCAAAAAAAAATAGTTAGGGGTCAAATCAAAAAAAAACATTGGGACAAAATCGGAAAAAACAAAATAAAAAAAAACTATGGCTAGGGGCAAAATCAAAAAAGAAAATGGTGGTAAATAAACGACTGCAACTCTAGAGACCAATCTATAATTATCAGTAATTCTAGGGACTAATCGATACTTAACATAACTAAAATATAATTTATAACAACTCTAGGGACCAATCGATAATTATCAGGAACTATAGGAACCAATCTGTACTTAACATAAACTCTAGGGATCAAACTGTAATTATTAGAGTTGAAAGACCAAACTACCAAAATCAGAAAGTCATGGGACCAAATTGACAACATCACACAGTTTTTAGACCAAATTGACAATAATTGAATTTTTAGGTCAAAAATATAATTTATAGAAACTCTATAGACCAATCTGTAATTATCAGTAACTATTGAGACCAATCTATATTGAACATAAACTATAGGGACCAATCTGTAATTATCATATTTTTTAGGGACTAAAACTGTAATTTTCCAAATAGAAAATTGGAGGAGGAGGAAAAATGGAAAAGAAAGTTGGTGCACCACTCAACATTGTTCACTTTTATATCTATATAGATATAGATATAGATATAGATATAGATATTTATGGGAGTTAATTCTGAAAATTAAAAACAAACATATCTTAGGTATTTTTCCTAAAATTGGGTTACTTTTTGGCTTAATTGCTCATATACCCTCACCCCAAACTATCTATTTTTGTCACTTCCACCTCTTTATTTAAAAATTAATCGTATTGATTCCCTTAACTAATTAATTATATCACTTACACTCTTTACATTACTAAGTTGCTTGAAATAGTGGTGAAAATTGATTACGTGTTATTCATGTGTTTCAATTAAATTCTCATATATCCAAAATATTATTATTTTTCGTGATAAATAAGTCAATACTCCATATACAAGCTTATGTAATCATTGTGAAAACGAACATAACTCTTATTAATTTGTCTTCATATAAAGTATTGACTTATTTTTCAAAAAATATAAAGATATTTTGAATATAAAGGCATATAATTGAAGAACGTGGATAACATATGATCGATTCTCATAACTATTTTACACGTTTTAGTAATGAAAGATGCGTAAATGATACAATCAAATATTTAAGAGGGTCAATATGATTCATTTTTTTAGATGAAGATGTGAAGGTGACA
>BRYF01000010.1:18155000-18157500 GCA_030159135.1 Actinidia polygama
ACTTTATCGTAAAAGTTTATCCTTGAAATTCAAAAACTTAATACCAACGTAAAGAGCACTTGAATACGATGAATATTGATTTTTGACGTGACAATATGAAGGAAAGTACTTTCCATTTATATCAACACCAAAAGAAGAAAAAAAAGAAGAAAAATGAAAAAATTAGGAAATAAAATGAAACAATAATGAGTTGTTGATTGATGGATGATGTGAGAATTGAATAAAAAGATTTTAGAAGAACTCTTTAAAATTGGGAAGGTCACCAAAAATAGACAAATTAGAAGTGGGCCATATCCAAACAAGTAGGAAGTGGTTGACATTGACTAATGCAATATTAACATTGCAATTGGGGTGCTTAAGTGTAAAGTTTGAAAATATTGCAATTTTTTTTGTGTCTTGTGAGACTCCTTGATGGGCCCTACTTTTCCATCACTTCCATTAATGAGATACAATAATGGAAATTATTGGGTCCAAAACTATAAAATATTTTCCATCACTTTCCTACAAAACAAACAGTACCAGACTTGGATTTTGTAGCGTTTGGCACTTCTCCAGAAAGTAAGGACTTTCATAGAAAAGACTTTCTTAAAAGTCCTTCGATAAAAGTCATTCTAAAACGTTTGTTAGTTTCGTGATTTGAAAGTGCTTCCAGATTTTTCGGTTATTATCTTTGAATTACTAGAGCTCTTTTTGCCCAAATTTTAAAAACTTTAAACATAAAAAGATTTACCTTCCAAATATTTAACCCTGTGAATGTTATTACAGTTAAAATCCAAAAGAATTATGACGATTTTTTTTTCTTTTCGACTTTCATATATACACGTGGAGGTGGATTTACCACATATTACTTTAATTTTTGAGAGGTTTTTTTCGAGTGAATAAATTTCATTGTTTAATCAAAATCTAAAATTTTTTTCATTGTCTATCTTTTGTTTTTAGTGTATTTCTCAAATTTGATAAAAATTTGCTATTTTCATATTTATCTCATTAAAAAGAACTAAAAAAATATAAAATTATTATCAAATCATAAAAATGATAAACGAAAAGAATTTAGAAGCCAACAAAACTACATAATCCAAACTGGGCCGATAGAAATTCATGCGATAGTCTATCTATTTTTTTTATAAAAAAAAATTGTTAGTATATTATTCATCACCGCTAGAAAAATGACTCAATCCATGGTTAGCTTCGCAATATTTGTGAGTTCTTGGGGTTGCACATAAAACAAATTAAAAGTACAAGGTTGGTACTAAAAACAATTACTTAAGAACTAGGAGACTTGGCGAGAGGTCGTTTTGAAAGCCACACAAAGGAAGCTAGCTTCTCTTGGAAACTTTAATTGTTCCGACCCAAGGACTTCCCGAGTCTAAAAGCGCTTTTAAAAGTTCCACCAAACGCCATAGTCCTCTTGTGGATGGAGTCTGGTTGCCTGACATGTGATGTAAAATTATTGGGAAAAGTAAAAAAGAAAACATGACCACAATAATAAATTAAATCTTGTACTTTCAATTATAATAAATTAAAGGAGAAATTACACTTTACTTTCACGTGATTTGACCTAAAAACACATAATCTCTTGTAGTTTAAAATCGAATAGATGAGCCCCTGTGGTTTGAACTTTTAACACATAACCCCATGTGATTTGAAATCGACACATAACCGCCCTGTGATTTGAGGAAAAAAAATACATAACCTCATTAGTTTGGATCAATCTGCCAATTAAAAAAAAATAGCATTTTATGTTCAATTTTTTATTCAAAAAAGTAATTTTTTGTGTTATTTTGAGTATCCTTCGCAACATTCAATACATAAAGGGAATAATTTGGGCATACTTTACAAATAAATTACTTTTTTGAACATAAAATTATCAAAATTGAACATAAAATGCTATTTTTTCTCAATTGGCCGATTGATCCAAACTATAAGGAGATTATGTATTTTTTTTCTCAAATACAGGGTGGTTATGTGTCGATTTCAAACCACATGGAGTTATGTGTTAAAAGTTCAAACCACAAGGGGGTCATCTGTTCGATTTTAAACTACAGGGGGTTATGTGTTTTTAGGTCAAACTACAAGGAGGTAAAGTGTACTTTCCCCTAAATTAAATTTTTTTGATCTTGTTACAATTAAAATTCTCCATTAATTTCTAATCTCTATTTTATTAGGGTTGACGAAATCAACTATTTTTTACAAAAAAAAATGACAACTTTCAATGTTATCACCCATTAATCGATGTAATTAGGACTCAGTTTCAAGTAAAATACTAAAAAATAGCTTTAATATTTAACTTAAAAATAAAATCTAATTTCATCGATTAAGACTTTTAAAGGATGACAACTTTAAAAGACATTCTTTCCCTAATTTTTTTGGAAGAATTAGTTGGTTATGTCAACTCTAATGAAAAAGAGACTAGCGGAGGTTTATAATTGTAACTAAATCAAAACTCTATAATTTTATTTGTTACAATTAAAGTTATATGATATAATTTGTTACTGAGGTC
>BRYF01000010.1:18220000-18235000 GCA_030159135.1 Actinidia polygama
AATTTCAAAATTTCCCCCATCAAATCTTCAATGATTCATCAAACTCAGATTCTACGAAAAATAACTGACAATGAGCTCCAATTCTTTCAAACTCAAACTTGTACCAAATCAAAGTTCAAAACAATTTTTCATCAAATTCACATTTGGTCATATTTTCACTTAAAGATATGATGAAATTGTTAAAAAATATTGGATCCAAGATGGTTTTCTTCCGCGCACACAAAAAAAGGTTAAATGAGGTTTCTAGGATAAGTTAGGAAATTGTGCAAGAATGTGTTTGGATTAAGGATTTAGTGAAGAAAAAGGAAATAGAAATCGAAAAGTTAGAGGATCCAATGGTTTCCTCACCAAATCCTTAATCCAAACATCCCAAATTTGGTGAGGAAAAAGGAAATGGAAATGGAAATGGAAAAGTGAGACAATCCAACTATTCGGGATCATTGGGTAATCTACCTTTTCTATTTTCATTTTTTCCCCTCACCAAATCCTTTATCCTAACACAACCTAAAAGTATTTAACGAGAATAAAGAGCAAGGATTGGAGTGTTTCAAGTCAGATTAAGTTTTTCACCAAATTTGCCCTCAAATCTGCTAGGGAAAAAAAAAAGGACTTGATCTTTAGAAGCACGTGCTCACGCGATACGTGTGCAAAATTGATTCTTAAAATGGATTGATTTTGAATTTTTGTTTTATTAATTTTATTTTTTTAGCAGTTATAATCCTGAAGTGGTTACCGGCAGTTACGCAAAGGGATATTTCCAGCATAAAAAGTGTGAGTCGGCTTCATCTACACCAAATGAGATGTTTCCTTTTAAAAATAGTATAGACTGTGAGGAAAATTTACCTGGGTTGTGGTCACCAAAGATAATCTCAGCAAGAGCGATCCCACCCGATTCACCGGGATAACCAGCCCACAAGATGCCCCCGATCTTCGGATTCTGCTTCGCGAAAGAAACATCGACCGGTCCCCCACAGAGCAGCACTAGCACGACCGGCCTCTTAGCAGCCTTAGCAACGCTTTCGATAAGACTCTGTTGCATCCCGGGAAGCAGTAAATCGTCGCGGTCCTGATACTCCCTCTCCTGACCTTGATCCAACCCCATAACTAAAACTACGTAATCTGCCTTTTTCGCCACTTCCACAGCCTGTTCAATCTCCGCGGTAGTACAATTCACTGCATTGCAGCCCTGGTGGTACAATGTGTCCCTAACGTACCCCTGGAGGGCCTGGAGGGGGGAGATTTTCTTACAAGGAGGGCCTTCATAGTTTCCGAGCAATGTGTGGGGGACGTTGGCGTTGGGGCCAATGACGGCGAGGGAGGGCGTATTCTTCTTTTTGAGGGGGAGAAGCTTGTTGGAGTTCTTCAGCAGGACAATACCCGACCGTGCGGCTTCTAGGGCTAGGTCTTGGTGCTCTTTGTTGCAGACTTGGTTTGCTCCAATGTTTCCAAAAAGGAGGTTCCTTGGGTTGCCATTGAAGAGGCCTAGTCTCATTCTAACTGAGAAGAGGTTGTGGAGGGCTCTGTCTATGTCAGATATGGAAAGTTTCTTCTGTTCAACCGCGGATTTGGTGTAGTTCTTCAAGTAGGAACCACAATTCACATCCATGCCTGTGAATTTTAGTTTCAAAAGGGTGAAAATATTACCATTAAGAGAATATGAATGCGTTGAGAAATACAGCTAAGAAAGTAACAAAATGAAGAATCAAAATTTTGTTTCGGTTAGCTAGAAAATGGAAACATTTTGAAAAAGAATTTGGATACATTAGAGAATGTTATTGTTGGATATTTGTAATAGGTGCCAAAACAATTCAATGTTTCGAAACGTCTCATAGTGTCTCGGTGTGTTTCCTAGGGTTTAGTATGTTAAGGTGGAAACATTAGAATTTGGTGTAGAAGAAAACAGAAGCCTATTTCGTAGTGTAGTGAATAAAAGGCTAAAAGCCAAATAAAAACAAGAATAAAATTAGGGACAATCCATGAATGAATTGTTCTATAGTCTATACTCACATGAGGCGTGTGTCCTATATCTAAGTGATAGTATCAAGGGATGGCAGCGGGCAGATTTGGGACGGGGTACTACTGCCCCAAAACCAAACCCCCCCCATACCCGCTTAACCCCCTCCAAAACCCCCTCAAATCCATGAAAGATAAACCCAGACCTTACCCACCTTACCCATTTACATGCTAACCTTTTTTTTTTTCATTACTAACCTATTACGTAGTTTACATCTCCAAGTTATTATATAATCTACATAGAACTATTTTTCAAAGATTGTTTACACAAAAGATACATAATTAAATAAAAAAACTTTAAATAAGACAAAACAAATTATAATTAAAAATAATAAATGCACTTCTGTAATTTTCAATATAATCGGGTCGAATTCGGGTGTAAACCTAGGCCTACCCAAACCCTAACAGGTTGCATTTTTTAAAATCTCAAACCCATCCAAACCTTATCATCGTCCTCCCCAAACCCATCCCATTAAAGTCGAGTAAGCGGGTACTCATCGAGTTTGGGGTTTGTTTGGCCAATCCTAATAATGTGGCAACCATACCACTGATAAAACAATAGTACTCTAGAAAGCTGCACCCATAAACAGTATAAGGTTTACCATAATAATAAATTACAAGATAACAACAAATAAGCACCAAAGTTGTTAATCATGAAGCATGGTTTTGTCAGTCTTTTTGTGTAGGTAGACCTAAAACATGGAAAAAGGCCAACAGAACCTACAGACATTTACATTGGAAAGTGCAAGCATCATCCAAGAGAAATTTCCATTATTGGCTCACTGGGATGGACTAGTCCACACCCAATTTTGAACCCATAAGCAAATTAAATGGGTGGGCCCAACTATCAGACAGTCCAATAATTCAAAAATTACTGGGTTTTGATTTCTACACTCCTTGTTTTACAATCTACACTCTAAATTTTATTTTTATTAGGTAAAATTACAAAAGTACCCTCAAAAGTCAATATAAAAGATAAGGATATTTTTGTAATTTATCTAATAGAGACAAAATTTGGAGTGTTGATTGTAAAACAAGGAGTGTAGAAATCAAAACCCAAACTATATTGAGGTTTTTCTTTAAAAGTTTACATTTTTTTAGTTCTTCCGAGTCTGAAAATATAAATATTTTCTTTTAATTTAAAAAAATAGTTCACTACAGACCCAGAAAAAAATATTTTTATTTAACAAATTAGCTGTTTTTTTCGCATCTAAAGGATTGTCTTTCAATTCTGAACAGAGTTTCTACATTTTTAGATTTCTCCGGTCAAGAGAGAACTGAAAAAATATAATTTTTTGAATAATTTTGCACTAAAGACGAAAACTAAAAAACTAAAACTGCTAAAAAAACTATAAAAAAATACTTGTTGAAATTGAGGTTTTAGTTAAAATTGCTCAAAGTGAACTAAATAAACCACTACCCCAAACAGGGCTTAAATGGGCAAGTCTAGCGTGTATTTAGCGTACCAGCTTTAAGAACTTCAGCGACCGCATCTTCTGGTGATTTGGCGTATTTTTGAACGTCATGAATGATTGAAACCGCGTCACAGTCCGACACGATGTACCTGATCATTCCACCATATTACTTTTGTTCAAATAAAATTACACAAATGCCCCCTAAATTCTTTCTTTTTTGAAAACAAAATGCCTCTATAGTAACCATCGTCTAGTTATACTGTGGGGTGACTTCCATTTATTTAAACAATTACAAAATAGTAGTCCTTTTAATTTGACAAAAGTTTCACTTTGGTTCTTATAGTTTTAAATTTAACAATTAGAGCCTGAAAATTTTAATTTGGCTTTAAATGTACTCTCTTCGCTGATAACTGTTAAAAATTTGGATGGAAAGTGAGCAGGTACTCACATGACCCTTTTTAGAGATAAATTGACCACTATTAGACCCTGTAGTTTGGCTAAAGTTTCGATTTGATCCCTAAAAATTGGCAACGTGAATTTTCACATAATTTTCTCCGTCTAAATTAGTAACAGATATTGACGGACGGAATACACTAAAATCAAATAAAAAGAGTAAGGTTCTGATTGTTATCCTTCGATTTTTTTACTCGAATGACTTGATCGGATGCTCCATCCTCTCATATAACAGTGGGTCTCACGAGTGAATTTAATGCGAGACCCAGCTTTCACGTGAGAGGAAGAAGCAATTCCCCTGCGTATTGAATAATTTTCTGTTTTTCCAATCTTACCCTTGAAAACCCCACTTTCGACGGGCCGTGTTGGAGAGGAGATCGTAATCAGCACAGTTCGGGACCCCATTCAACTGGTTATAAGCACACATTATCCCACTGGCTCTCGCTTTCTCTACACAGCTTTGGAATGGTGGCTGGTATGTATCTGCCATGTCCTGCTTTGTTACCTGTAAAACCAACTCCACACATGAAGAAAATGAAAGAGCTTTTTATTGGTTTATGTTTCCAAAATCAATTTTCCAGAACAATTTTCACGAATTTGTTTGGTGGGCAGTTCTCATCATAGGTTTCCTTACAATTGTTTTGAATGATAGCTCATTTTTTTTTGATAAATTACTAAAAAAAAAATTCAAATTTTCAACAATTATTTCCCAAATATGTAAATAATTCATATTTATTTTTTTACAAAAAAATAATAATTTGTGATGGCTCAGTTTGGCCTAGATTTTTTTAACAGCTTTGATTTTTGATTTTTTTATTTTAAAGAATTATTTTTTTACCATTTGATCAAAAATTTATATTTTTTTCGATTTTTCTAGATGAGAGTAATCTGAAATTGTAAAAATTGTATTCAAATTCCGCTAAATACAAAAAAAAAAGAGTTAATTTGTCGAGTAAAATCAGAAAACTTTTTTCAAATTAGGTGAAAACTTTTACATATTCAGACTTCTCTCGTCTCGTCAAGAGGACTAAGAAAAAGATTAATTTTGATAAAATAGTAAAAAAAATTATTAATTACGAAAAAACTCAAAACTCAAATTAAAAAAAAAACTTAAAAACCCTAATCCAAACTGCCCAAGCTATAAACATCCAAGCATCAAACTGACCGGACAGAACGAAGCTAGACGGACAAAAAACACAGGAGCTCAAAACCCAATAAAGGCCACTCACGGGTTCACCGAGTCAATCTTCATTCTGACTACATAGAATTAGGAATCTTTGAAACTTGTCTTATGTAATCGGTGCAATTTACACATTTTTAGTATCGTTTTGAATCTTATTTTAAGTATATTTTAATGATTCAAATCGTTCATACTGTTGTGAAAATTTGTTAAGCACTGTTAAACGAGTGTGACACACAAAAAAATATATTCATATATCTTGATATAAACTGATATTGATCGACTATTGATTTGTATCAAATTAACTTTATTTTTATAATATTAAAATATTTGAACTGCACAATTCAGTTTTTGAACTGCAGACAAGTCGTGTCCTTTTTGAAATAGCAATTACAAGGGGGCAAAAATTAACTATATAATTATTGTAAAGTTTGGGGGTTTTTCCAACTAATTTAGTTTTTACTAGATTTAATTTTTTTTGATTTAGTTTTATATTGTTCGATTGATTTTTTTCCCATTTTTTTTAAAAAAATTGGAAATTATAAAAAAAAAAAACATTTGAAAGACCAAAAAAACTCGGGTTCATTTGGGGTAAGAAAATAAAATAAAATTTTACAATTTTAATTTAAAAAGATAAAATAGGACAAAAAAACTCTTCAAAAACTCTCACATATCAATTTCAAATAAACTTATTCCAAACATACGAAAAAATCCGTAATTAATTTTTTTAGCAAAAAATTATATATATATATATATATATATATATATATATATATATTTTTTTTTTTTTACCCCAAACAGAGCCTCTAAGAATGGGTTAGGAAGAGAGTGAGAGGGGGAGACTTACAATAGCATTGAAGCCAAATCGATTGATGCCGTTCCAGTTATCCAAGTCATAGGCGGTGAAGTGCTTGCAACAGGCAGAGGCCTGAAGGTGGCCGTCGCGGAGGGCCCCGCCTCCGAAGCTGTCCCCCTGAATTCCCCTCACGTACGACACGGCGTATCGGGAGGCGACCACCGGGTCCTCGCCGGGTGTCTCCTGGCCCCGCCCCCACCGGGGGTCCCGGAACACGTTTATGTTGGGCGCCCAAAATGTCATCCCCGTCGCTTGCCCCTCGTTGTACACCCCCCTAGCCTCCTTCCCAATCGCCTATAATTAAAATGCACATTCAAACAAATAAATAACCAAATGCATATTAATTCCATAGAAATTATTAATTTATCGAGTATTAATTTACGGAAAATGCTATGGGTATCTCAATATTGCACCCCAAATGCACACCGGGTGGGGTGGAGTATTTGGATTGGCGGACCCCACACCCAGGCAATCCAAATGCTCCACCTCACCGAGGTGTGCATTTGGGGTACAATATTGGGTACCCATAGCATTACTCTTAATTTACCATAAAAACATGTTACTATAATTTAAGCGCATAAACTCGATCTAAACTAGTTTCGATACGCTTTTAAACATTTTTCTAGAAAAAAATCCTAAGTATTTTTCTAAACCGTCCTCTCTTAAACCATCATTAAAATATGACGAATATCTATAATTATATTTGTGTATCACATTTAAATATTATCGAACCCGGCACACGTATCCAAATGGGGTGGTTACAATAATAACTTTATAATGAAAATGAATCAAAACGTTATAGGAAACACAAACGCCTAATAGACAGGGAGAGAGGTATATAATACTAGTATGGGAGTACTGTGGGGAGCTGAGTCAACTCAGTGGTAAGTCACCTGGCCGATCCGATACCAGAGAAGGGGATCGAAGGCGGCGCCGGTGAGAATGACTTGGGGGAAGCTGGTGGCGGAGCGGATTCCGCCTTCGAGTTGGATGCCGCTCCAGCCAACGACGCCGTGCAGCGCCTCGGACCACCACTGGTAGGCGGGGATGCCGAGTCGCGGCACGGCGGGCGCCGAGTTGATGAGTTGGGACACCTTCTCGTCGAGCGTGAGGCGCGAGACGAGGTCCCGGGCTCGGTAGAGGACGGGCAGGGAGGGCTCGCAGAATGGGTAGGACTTGGTGGATGGGTTGGCTGAGTCGCAGGCGAACGGGGGCTGAGTTGACTCGGTGGAGATGAGTTGGTGGAGGATTGTGAGGAATATGAGATTGATGAGAGAGAAAATGTGGAGCTTCATTCTGTGGTGGTGGTGGTGGTGGTGCCGGCGGCGTTGGAGAGTAAATGAAGCTGCATATGAAGTGTGACGAAGCTCTATATATAAGGGCAAAGGCGAGTATACTGGTGGTAAAGTTTGGAAAATTTTTAAGGCAGTTGAAGAGTTTCACATGCCATTTTTAAATAATAATAATAATAATAATAATTTGGTTTTTTATTTTGACTATTTCTTTTTGTTTTTTTAATGAATTATTTTAGATTATTTTATTTAATGTATTTTTTTTAAATTTTTTTATCTATTACTCTGATATATACTATTCAATTTTGATAATTTTTATTTTTAAATGCATATAACTTTTAATTTGTGTATTTAATTTTTATAAAATTGACACTGTCTGAAAGTTATTTGGTGAGACTAATAGTATTAAATATATTTAATAAAAGCTTGAAAAGTAATAATTTAAATGAAATTGAAGTTTTAAATTATGTTTGGATCAAGGATTCGTTGAAAAAAAATAGTCTTGAAAATAAAAAAATAGATGATATAATGGTCACAAAGAACCCGAACAGTTGAATTGTCTAACTTTTTACTTTTTCTCACCAAATACACCCTTAGAGAACGGTTGAGGTATATATATACTCTAAAATAGAGATTTGTGAATTTTTTTTTAAGTCCTAAATTGGGGTATTGATATTTATTTTTTTGACTCTTTTTGTTTTTAGTGAAATTTTTTCGTTTTTTGATCAGAATTTTATACATTTTCGGTTTCTTTCTACAAGTAGGGTCTGAAAATGTAAAAAGAAAATCTAATTTAAAAAATAATTCACGAAATTTTTTTATACGTCTTTAGTGAACTTTTTTCAAATTAAATAAAAAAATTTATATTTTTCAGACTATTCTCAAAGAAAAAATATAAAATATTAATCAAACGACAAAAAAATTCACTAAAACAACTGTTTTGATTTTCGAGTTTTTACGTATCTATATTTTTCACTTCTACTGCGCATTGCAGTATATGTATATGAGAAAGTGAGTTGGTGTCAAAAACAGGAAAAACTATTAGGTAATCTTGGGGATTGTACTTTACCCCTGTAGTTAACCCTAACTATTAGGGCCCGTTTGGCAAGGGGATAAGGAGGGGGATAATTTTTTCCCCCGGATAACTTTTCCCTCCGAATGTTTGGCTGACGGATAACTTTTTCACCCGGATTTTTTTTAGACCAGCAGGTGGATAAAGGCGGATAATTTTTGGGTGGCTAAGACCCTAACTAAAAGTTATCCGGGGGATAAGGGGATGGAGGATAAGAAAAAAAATATATAGAGAGAAACAAAATGTATATTTTTATTTTTATATATATATAGAAACAAAATATATATTTTTCATATCTAAATATTTTATATTTTGTTTCTCTATATGTATTTTCTTCCTTATCCCCCACCCTTATCCACTCATTCTAAATTTTATCCAAACAAAGTTAAAAGTTATCTCCCTTCAAAAGTCATCCCCCTCCCATATCCTCCAGCCAAACGAGGCCTTAGGGGTGAAAGAATAATTGAAAAATCGGACCGACCGAAAAAACCAATCGAAACAAAAACGTCAGTTTTCGATTGGCTTTTGGCCCATACCAATGTTTTCAGTTCGGTCTGGAAAAAAAAACTCAAACGAATCGAACCATTATATATATATATATATATATATATATATATAAAGCATATTTAATTTCGATCATATGTTAAAATCCAAATCTAACCGTTTATTGGGTGGGTGGGAGATTTTCTTATTAATGTCATAATGAACCTGGTAGGAACATGACATTTATTGGGTTTAAGTTAATATTAATTACTTTCACGGTGGACACCGAGTCAACTCGGTAGCGACTCACCTAGGCGATACGAAACCAAATATTTTCATCAAAGCTAGACGCGGTGAGAATGATCTGAGGGAAGCTGGTGGCGGACGTGACGGAGCTGGATAATTTGACGCCCTTGCCTTGGCTTGAAACGCCGTGCAAGGCCTCGGAACACCACTCATAGACGGGGATTCCGAGTCGGGGGATCACGGGGGCCTAGTCGACCAGCTGAGCCACTTTATCGTCGAGGGTGAGCCGAGTCACCAGGTCCTCGACTCTGCAGGCGATGGGGAGAGAGGTTTCGCAGAATGCGTATGATTTGGTTTGTGGGTTTGACGGGTCGCACGCGAATTGGGGATGAGTCGACTCAGTGAGTAGGAGTGTGACGAGGCATGCGACGTTAAGGAGAAGGGAGGGTGTTAAATGTCATTTTGCGGTGTTCTAGTGAGAGAATGGAGCTGTGGATGAATGTAGAGAGAGAGAGAGAGAGTAGAATAGTTGTTACGCTTGACCCACAGACTGAAGTCACTGAACTATTATTCTTTGGAGAAATTTCAAAACAGTACAACCCCCAAAGATTTATATCAAATCGGTAACAAGACATTTTAAGATGAGTAAGAAATAATATAAATAACATGGAATCTCATATTTCATGAATCGTGTTATATCTGCACTGATAACTTGCACCCCTCGTACAACTGATTTGCACCAAGACACATAAATTGCAAAAAATAAACTACATGGCTAATAAAATTGCGTTTTTTTTTCCGTCCTTTCATCTTCTCTAGTTGGCCAATGTGACTTTCTTCTTAAAGCTGATATCGAAGGGCAGCAAATCACATAGGTCAAACTAGAGAGGGTGAAAAGATAGAAAAAAAATACAATTTACTTTGTCATGCAGTGTTTTGAAAATCGGACAGTTGAGCGAACCGAAAAAGAGGTCGAGTTATGGGTCACTGGTTCAACCGTCGGGTTAACTGTTATTTACCCGTGATGTCATAATTATGTCATTAATTTATTTATTAATAGTAATAAAATATCTCATATTTTTTTACACTAGTTTTTATACTTAAAACCTAAAATTTTAAAATTAAAATATAAAATTTTTCTTGAAACAGTGACCCGTACGGCTCAATCACCGGTTCAACCGGTTGGGTCGCGGTTCAACCGATGATTTAACCGAGTTTTGATTAAAACGGGTTTAGAGGGTAAATCGAACCGTTTCTTCGACCGGTTTGCGGCTTGACCGGTTGAACTAACCGGTTCAACCCAGGTTTTAAAACCATGTTGTCATGTCAATTTTTGTTTTGCAAGTCATCCATATACTTTAACGTATGTCATTTATCTGAAAGGTGCAAGTCATACCCATGCAGGATAAAATTGTCCAACAAATGAGATTCTATGTTTTTGACCTTATTTCCTACTACCTACCATCAACGGTATTTAGAAATGTCACAACACCAATTTGATATAAAATTTTGACTGTCCCACTGTTTCAAAATTTTCACTTATTCTTTTACTTTTTACGGGCGGAGCTTCTAAATGCAGACCAAACTCATCCAGCAACATCCCAATTTCTCAGTACACTCCACTATAATTTTAAGATTTTGATATTTTCTCATTACATCTCCCTCAATTCCGACACGACCCTATCTTCAATCTCTAGATCTAAGACTATACCCACATCTACAACCACATCTTTCATCTTGGGACCCACGTAAAATTTTAATTTTGGCCTAGCGAATACACCGTTGTCAATTCTCACAAAATCGTTGTGGGGGCGGAAGAAAAAAATGACCTATCCTTATAATTCGAATTTATTAAAATTGATGATCTCAATTTTACCGTAAAGTTGCTTACTTCTTCACTAAATACGTGTATAATTTGATGATAGGAACTGTTTATCTTTTAGACGTTGTTACAATAACGATGTGTGACAAAAATTAAAATGAGTAGGTTTTATGAACTATCACATCAAGAAATATTTATGTAGACGGTATATTTCATTTTATAAAGGATCGTGCAGTGTTTTATATTTTAAAAATAAGTTTACTAATACCTAACCATTTTAATTTTTGCTACACATCTTTATTGCAACAACATCTAAAAGATAAACGGTTTGAATCATCAAATTATGCACACATTTGGCTAAGAAATAATCAACTTTACAGTAAAATTGAGATCGCCAAATTTAGCAAATCCAAATTCCTATCCTTAACATATCTCACATAAATATAGAGAGTAAACAAATACTAGAATCATCAAACAATATATGATCTACATCTACCAGTGTGACAACCTAGGAAGTGAATTTATTGTGATAAGAATGGATAAATGTGTTGTTTCTTTCCCATCTTCTAGCTCTGCAACTATCTAGGGGTCTGGGCCTATGGGCACAACATGGTGTTCTGTGCTTGATATTGGACTCATCGAGAGTTCAATGATATGATTCACGATATTTATTTTGTAAAATTTTTTAAGTAGAGTAGTCATAAAAAAAAAATTCAAGTTGATCGAAAATTAATAACTTTCTAATCGATCACTTTGTTTTCGCAATTTAATAATAAAATCATACTTTGTCTATTTTTTTGATAAAATTAACGATGTCAGGTCTACCCAACGAGACTTAAAAAATAAACGATTTTCATCGTATTATTGGAGCCATGATGAGCCCATTCCGGGCCTTCTTGCCTTAGATTTCAGGCTCATACGACTTGACCCAATAAGTTGCAAATGGGTAAACATACCAATCTTTTTTATCCTGAAGCCCATGATTGTTTTGGCCTTATACTACCTTTATCAATATATCCAAGATAAAAATCTAAGAAAAAAAAGAATTTAATTGGGATATTTTATTATTCTTTATAAAATAGATCCTATGTCTCCACAAATGGAAAGCTAAGAATCGTTGCTGGTCAACACGGATTAAGATACTTCACCTAATGCAATTTTAGTTTATTTTGCTTCTCTTCTAGTATCATCTATATCTATATCTATATCTATATCTATATCTATCTATCTATCTATCTATCTATCTATATATATATATATATATATATATATATTACTCTAAATTTTGTTTTTATTAAATAAAATTACAAAAGTACCATCAAAGGTCAATATAAAAAAAATATTTTTATAATTTTACCTAATAGAGACAAAATTTAAAATGTAGAATATAAAAAAAGGAGTGTAGAAATTAAAACTCATTATATATTAGTGTTCGGTAAATTTTTTTTGGAAAGCTCTCATAACTCAATTCATTATCATTTTTAGAATACCATAACATAAATTAATTCCGTGTTACAAATGTAAAGAATTTTCACAGTTTCCAAATTGAAACTAAACTAAAATTTTCTTTTTTCACATAAAAAAATATGCAATTAAATTCAAATAATACTTCAATATAAATTATATTTTAAAAAAATTGTTTGTCAGATGAAAATTTTGTGATTTTTTAATTCTTATAAAATTATTTATGCATAGATATTATATATATATATATATATATATATATATATAACATAGCATGTGCATTAGGAGTGTAGATTTAAATTCTTGTCGTTCCACGATCAACACGTACTTGTAAAAGACCCACGTACATAATTCTATACTTGAAATTAAAAAAATAATTTATAAGTATTTTAATTCCACATATATATATATATATATATATATATATATATATATATGCACAATTATTTCTACAAGTGATCTGAGTTATGCACATTTTTATCATTAAAAGAAGATGCATTTACAAAGCATAAATGAAGGGATAGTAAGTTTCTTTGGTTGGTTATTTTGTGAAGAGTAATCCTACGGACACATACTCGGATCATAGATCAGGACAAAGATGTCCACATGACTGTAACACATCATCTTACCGGGACGCTCCACTAACTTAGAATAGATTTTTTTTTACTTTTTGACAAACTTGCACAATGACACTCCAACGAATGTGCCAAAGTCATAGATAACTATGTGATTGAATCATGTAATTGTCGGTTTAACCATAAGGCATAGCGTCCCGGTTTAACCATAAGGCATAGCGTCGAGTTTGAGATAGTTTAATTGTTTTTTTATTATTATTATTATTATTTTTTAAATATAATTACGATTTGTATATTTTTAAAAGAGAACTGTGAAAAAAAATAGGCTGAGTTCGAGCTAATTTGACTGTATTTGTTTTCGACTTTTATTATGTTATTGGTGAACTATTTTAACCATTTAATTAAAATTTTATATTTTTTTAATTTATCTATGGATTAAAAATAGACTTATGTAAGGGGATAAATTAAACAATTATTGATTCTGGCCTTGTTAGGGTGGGTATCGCTACCGAGCTACCACTATGAAGTAAGTTCAGTGAGCCGGATCTCAGTCGAGACACCATCGAAATACAGGCACTGTCCGAGCTAAGGTCACTACTACTTCCGAGTTGTCGCTATTTAGCAAGCTTGGTGGAGTAACCGTGTCGGAGTTTGGACAAGGGATGACAATCGGCAGCGATCCCAAAGCGTGTCAGGGAACAGAATGTAACTTGCACAATGAAGTTTCTTCTGATAGCCCGCATGTTCGGATGAAGACGTCGGCAGTTTGAAGACAGGCTACCAGCCAGGCCTTAGGAGCGTGATTGGATCTGCCGACTACTCACTGACACAATGATCAGCGCGTACGAGCATGCACCGAGCCACAGCCTGTCCAGTGACAAAACAGCTGGGACGTCAAGGCACGCGCCGAGCTATGTCATATAAAATCAACATTTCTTTCTCTTAAAGGTATGTAAATTCATTCTGGTAAAACAGATACACGGTCTCTCTCTATATACATTTTTCGGTCATCTAACTTGGAGCGTCGTTTCCCAAAAACAACTCTGACGGCCATTCTCACCGTTTATATGGTGTAGCTAGGCATATCCCGACTGGTGATTAACTGCGACAACTTTGTTCCATCACACTTCACAACTTCTTTGTCTTTCATATTTTTTTTTTGTTTTAAATCAGATCAAAACATTTTCAAATTGTTCCCGTGAAATCCGAAAAATATAATATTTTGCTAAAAAGATTAAAAAATATACTAAAGATTGAAAAACTCGGAACCAAACGAAACCTAAAGACAAAAAAAAAAACTGAAAATCCAAAAACAAAACAAAACTATTCGTTTCTACGTGGTCCCAGTCGCATTACTGATATTTTATCCACTGGTATTTATGAATCTACTGTACTAATTTCACTGACCTGGCCAATCCGGTACCAGAGGTTGGAATCGAAGCTGGCGACGGAGAGAATGACTTGGGGGAAGCTGGTGGCGGAGCGAATCCGGCCGTTGAATCGCATCCCCTGCGGCACCTGACCTTCGCCCACCATCGCCACGCCGTGGAGGGCCTCCGACCACCACTCGTACGCCGGCACGCCCAGCCGCGGGATCGCCGCCGCCGAGTTCACCAGTTGCCCCACCTTCTCGTCCAGCGTCATCCGCGACACCAGGTCCCTGGCCCGGACGCGGATTGGTAATGTGAGCTTGCAGAATGGGTGAGATCTGGTGGCGGAGTCCGACGCGTCGCACGCGAACGGGGATTGATTCGACTCGGAACGAGTTAGAAAGATAGGAATTAGGAATAATAGTAGGAGCGTGGTGTGTCTCATTTTGTGATATTTTTGTTGAACAAAATGGGGGAATGAAGAGGAGGAGAGCGGTGGTTGGTCTTATAGAAGCTTAGATGGGCAATGAGTGGGTGCAAGTTGTCAAAACAAGCAATGATATATATAGTACAAATAGTATATATCATTGTTTTATAATTTTCAAATAAAAAGTAATACATAAAAACAATTATATTTTTAGATTCTTATCGTCTAGAAGAATAGAATTAAAAAATTATAAAATTTTGATCAAATAACAGAAAATATTCAGTAAACACGACTCAACTTGAGGGAGGAAGAGATGGATTACGAAAATGAGA
>BRYF01000010.1:18240000-18242500 GCA_030159135.1 Actinidia polygama
TCTTATCCGGCCCAAGAACCGACTAATTTAGAAGACCAATCCCACAGTCGATTGTCAAGGGGCCTGATTAAAGCCGTTGCAGAGCCCCGTATGGATTGGCCAACTCCAGAATTGATAACACATAGGAGGTTTTGAACCAAAGACTTTTAAAAAGAGCATACCTCCAAATTTCAACATCCCTAAACTTAATGCATGCTTTTGGAGACGAGACCTTGCTGAGGTAAGTTATGAGTTGAGACACCTTGAAGTAGCTTCACAAACCATAGTACGTATATGAATAGGTACAGAGTTCA
The DNA here is from genome assembly GCA_030159135.1 of Actinidia polygama. NCBI lineage: Eukaryota > Viridiplantae > Streptophyta > Magnoliopsida > Ericales > Actinidiaceae > Actinidia > Actinidia polygama. The sequence continues at coordinate 18,240,294 of BRYF01000010.1, forward strand.
AAGTTCAGGTCTGAATCAAAAATACATGCCAAGAAGCAATAGTATATAGACGGCAAAACGTATACTAGCTATGCAGATACAGGGGAAAAAAAGGCTAATGCATCGACCTAAAACTTAGCATAGAAACCAAAGGCAGCCCGACTTCGTCCGAATGTGAAGGCCTCAAAATCATCCTGAGTGAAGACTCAGCTCAATTCATACCAAACCAAAAGCTCTATTAAGGGCCAAATGTTCATCGAGATTCAATCCAATCGTATCCGTTTTTACTACTGCATCTAATATTAACTTTGGTCTATACATCCCTCTAGTGCTGTCACTACCAATAATCATATCACTTCTCCTTACTATAGCATTAATAGGCCTACGACATATATGTTCGAACCACCTAAGTCTACGACATCAGTAGACTCAACTCGATTCATGTCCATGGAAAATAACATAATCTGCATTGCAGCCCCAGCAAGCATCAAGATAGAATACTGGTGGAGAACAGCATCCCCTTATTAACCATTAGCAAAGGGCTAAGAATAATCTCCTGAGCAGTGTATTCTTAAGAAAGCGGCAAGATGAGCCATAGAATAGGCTGGAGAGAGCATCTGACTGTAACCCAAAGTAACATTGTGCTTGCAGTTTCAGTGCATGAATGACGGAGAGGACATGAACTCTCTCCTGCCCAACACCTAGCAGTAAATATATCCCTAGTTGGGAGTATGTTGCACCTCGCGACAAGAAAAAATGGTTGTATGGGAACTGGGAAGGGAAGAGATCAGATGGAATTCCAGCTGCAATTGGATGACTTTCAAGTCATAGCGAGCTGCAAATTCCTCTCCCACTATTCTCTTCCACTGATTGTTAAGAAAATACGATAAAATAAAGCACACACATGAATTGCTAATAGTATCTTGGGTCAGTTAGATTAACCTCCCTTGAGGTTTGTAGCACCCCCCCTATCGTCGACACTCACTTTTTTTAAATATGTAATCTCACCCTCCCCCATGCTCCTCTCTCTTGGTCTCTCTGAGGCAAACCCCCCCACCCCCACTCTTCTTTCCCCTCTTCCCTTTTGCAATCTAATTTCTATCTTCTATCTATTTTTCACCCTCTTTCATATCTTTCTTCTCATTCTTTCTATCTTGCTTCCGAAAGAAAAGGCAACATAGTAGGTTTGCCAACCACATGCCACTAGTTCAAAATAGCAAAATTGCCCCAGCACGGTTATGTCAGGCACATACCCTGAAGACAACTACTATCAAGGTGCTGCAGAGAAAGAAGCACCTTACTTCCTCATACAATAGTCTTGTAGGCAATTCCACATGTACATCCTTAATACTTACTACAAAGTTACAAACATGAGTTCACCTTTGGGAGTCAAACATCTCTATGGATAACAAGAAAAGAAGAGGTTGAAGAGAAAAGCATACTATGGAACACATAATTTAAAACTTAATACCTAATAGACATATATAAAAAAAAAAAAATTGAAGTAGAAGCTGTAAATAGGTTACCAAACATGACAGCTCAACATAATAACCTCGAGTTGAAGAAGGACATAGCAATAAAAGACAACTCTACAAACTCGCTTCGATTGAGACAACAATCTGATTAACCAATCCATGTTTCAGATTAGTATGCAAGAATCAAGTTTGAATAAAGTAAAAATGGGACATTGAACGTATATTATATAATAACCTGACCTATCAAGAACGCTTTTTTTTTTATGAATGATCCTTTTGTTGAGCAATCTTATAGCTGCTAATCCATGTTCAAAGACCGCCTTCTGTCAAAGATATTTCTTTATATTTGAGGATTCTCAACCAATAGGGCAGACTTTTGTCGTCTATTAGCCATCATTAGGGATGCATGCACATTGCCAACTTCATTTAAATAAGGGAGCACAAATTTCTCTAAGAAATGCTCATCAGTGAATGCAAGTACTGTTGTCAAACTCGGTATTCTTGGAAGCAATTTTTTCATCTCCAAAACCTCTAAAACCTGTAGTCGGGGCTCTAGCCTGCTTTCAACACTGTAACCAAGCAACACTGGGTGCCTAATAATAAAGGAAATATCAGATTTTCCTCTATGAACGAGTGTCTGTGTGGCTTCCTTAATTTTCCTCTCTGATATCGCAAACACATGAGGCGCCCTCCTAAACGCCGAAGCTATATCATCGTTTGAAAACCCCAAACTCTGGAACAGCTCCAATTTAA
>BRYF01000010.1:18247500-18250000 GCA_030159135.1 Actinidia polygama
ATAAGTATAAAATGGCCACATAATTGCCTGTCATTCAATGGGCACATAGCCATGCTAATACATCATCTTACGGATTGTTAAAAAAATCCAGGACAAACACATGAATGTAAGGCTAATAATATCGTGAGTAAATTATACTAACTTCCCTTGAGACTAATAACTAATGCATCCTCTTCTCTAACATTCAACGTGGTAAGGTAAGTGTATGGAAGCGGATGCTGACTATTCCATCCTCTTCTCTCACATTCAACGTGGTAAGCTCTCTGGTACGCTTATGAAAGGGGATGATGACTATCACATCCTCTCCTCTCACATAAAGCGCGTGTGCACGCACGCACGTGTGAGAAGCACATCCTTTTGCTTTATATAAGCTCAAAATCACTTGGTGTCATCCCCATCCTCCTTGGTTTCCTCATTTTATCTTCCTCTCATAGGTTTGAAGGTGAAAAATAATTTCTCTTCAATCGCTTTTTCACTCTTTCTCGTCTATCTACTCATACTTTCTCTCATCATGTCGGAAAGAAAGAGGAAGCATAGTGTGATTGCCGATTACATGTTCAAAAAAAAGTATTGCGATAACTAGGTTACCTCAAGCACATACCTTGCACACTGTTAGCAGTGTTAGTCCCATATTGCTTCTTTAAGCCCCAAACTTAGCATATATAGTCTAGAGACTACTCCACCTATTGTCAATTGGTTTTAGGTTGGATCCCTTGATCATCTCTAACATGGTATCATAGCTAGGTCTCGGGTGGCTCTTGCATGGGCCAAATTTCCTCTTGAGTCGTTTCCGTTGTTGTTATTTCCGTTGTTGTTGCCACCTCCACGTGCATCCGGGCTGCACATAGGGGAAGTATTAGAAGTGTTAGTCCAACATCGCTTTGTTAAGTCACTCAAGCTTTAGCATGTATAATCTAGAGACTATTCCACCTATTACCAATTGGTTTTAGGTTGAACTCCCTCAATCCTCTCTAACACACACCTACTTCAAAGATGCTACGAAGTAAAGAACCTTGCTCCCTTGAACAATGGTATATTGACAATTCCACATTGTATATGCTTCATTTTTACTAGATACATGATAAAGAAAAATATTAATATGATATGAGCTCACCTTTGGAAATGAAACATCCCAAAGGATAAGAAATTTAAAAGGAAAGCATAGGATCGGTACAAAAATGGAGCAGGAGCAGCTTACAGGTTACCAAACATGAAACATGAGAGCTCAACGTGATCACTCAACTGAAAAAAGGCATAGCAATTAAAGACTACTACTAACTCACTTATGGAGACAACAAGCTTGGTCATCAATCCATGTATTCAGATTCATGATAGAAGAAGTAAACACGTGATAACTAATGCAACAACAGGATCAACATACCAATCACGCAATTTGGAGGGATGATCCTTCAATTAAGCATGCCTATGGATGTTAATTCATGAGAACGGCCACCTTCTTTCAAAGATCTTTCACTGTATATGGATATTTGAGAATTCTCCACCAATAGCGCATATTTCTGTTGTCTCTTAGCCCTCATTAAGGATGTATATATGTTGCCCACTTCATTTGAATAAGGGAGCACAAATCTCTCAAAGAACACCTTGTCACTGATCTTGCATACTGTTGTCAACCTCGGGTTTTCTGAAGTAAATTCTTCCTTTCCAAAACTTCCAAGACTAGCAGGGTTTTCTGAAGTAAATTCTTCCTTTCCAAAACTTCCAAAACCGCTAGTCGTGGCTTTAGCCTGTTTTCAACACTGCAACTAAGCAACTCCGGGCAGTTAATAATAACCGAGATATCAGATTTTCCTGAACGAAGAAGATTTTCGTAACTTCCTTAATTTTCCTCTGCGAGATCGCAAACACATGAGGCGCCCTCCTAAACACCTTAGCTATATCATCATCCGAAAACCCCAAACTACAGAAAAGCTCGAGTTTTCGTTCCCAATTTTCCAGTCATCGAACTGATAGCTCGAATAGCGTGAATATACATCTTGGACTCCCTATTGAATCCCATCTCGTCGACTCTCTTAACGAAATCCCTAATACTCTCCGGTTTATAAACAAAAAAATTTTATATATATTTTTATATATATTTTTTATATTTTGATCAAAATTTTATATATTTTTTTTTTTGATGAGAATAGTCCGAAAATATAAGAATTCATTTAATTTAAAAACTAATTACTAAATACGAAAATAAAATATTTTTATGTTTTGGAAAGAGAAGAGAGCCTTCAAAGGATGTTCAAATCAATCTGTTTGCTGTCCATTTGAGTTCTAAGGCTAGTGGAAGGGAGTGTTTATTTCTTTAGAGACTATAAGCTCTGTTCAATTACATATTGCTGAAAACCACAGCTGCTAATTTTTCCTTTTCTAACTTTTCCTTTTCTTCACAATATATGGAAATAAAAATCAAATAGGGCTAACATACAAAACCTGGCCAGGCTATATACTTCATCAAACCACAGAAAAAATGGAGAGAAAAAACAAGCATACT
>BRYF01000010.1:18257500-18280000 GCA_030159135.1 Actinidia polygama
AAAACTCCCCATAGCATCGTCATTGAAGGCAAAAGTTCATACTTACAAGTAGGCATATCAATGGATTAAATTAAATCCGAATCCGCTTCTCAAAATCCAGCCTAAAACCCGTTTAATATGAATTCGATAATACGATTTTTGACGAACCGGATTTGGATATTAATCCGATTCGTTTTGTAATTTGATCCAGAAAAGTAAAGTATGTATTTTTTTATGGGTACTTGCGTATATGCTTTTTTTACTTGGCCCCAAGTCATAAAAAAAGAAAATGGATCGGATTAGATTTTCGGACTGAATTTCCATATAAGTCGGATTCGGCAATGCCGATTTACCATTCCTGGATTTGTATCCGATTCAGATGTGTTTGTATTTGGATCGGATTGAATTACAAATAAAAGCAGTGAAAGTCTAATCTTAAAGCAAGATGTAGTGGCCATCCATTGCATCCCCTTTCATTATGGCATTGCTCCCTTTTAAGGTTGCTTTTCATAATTAGAAGCATGTCACAGAAAATGATCTAGAATTTAATATTGAATCTATACTCTATAATTAGTTTCATTTTGGGTATAGCTCAAAATGAACCTCCACTCTTATATTTCAGATTTTTTTGAAGTTTTGAATCAAAATAAGTAACTTTGACGTGGCCAAACTAGGCATTACGCTTGTCGCTTGGTATGGGAGCGACACAACCCCTTGGTCTTCGCATAGCAGTTATTGAAATTTAGAAAATGACCGTTATATTCCAAATAGTGAAGTTTATTATTAAACACTAATACTATGTGTCATTAATAACGTCTTATCACTGTCCGCAGCAATTTTCTGTAGATAAGTCGAGGGTATCATTGGATCATGAACCAAGGCTCGTGGATTCCAACTTTTCCCTACTTTCTTTCTTTAAATTAATCTTGTTTTGCAAGCACTAGAAAAAAGTAAAGGCCAAGAAAGAAGCCCTCTTGTGACCCCATTCAAAAGGCAGCAAAAGGGGGAGAGAGAGACAGAGAGAGAGAGAGGGAAAATAAAATAACAGAGGAAAGCTGTAATTGCAATGCCTCCTACATCTCTTTTAAAAAGCCAATCCAAACACACCCCAAAGCCCATCTTTCACGAATACAATTCAGCAACATCAAGCACAAGAGAAGCAGAGAGAGAGAGAGAGAGAGAGAGAGAGAGAGAGAGAGAGAGAGAATGGAGGGCAGCAGAGAGAGCAAAGGTCCTCCTTCAGCAGATCTGTTGGTCTGTTTTCCATCCAGAGCCCATCTAACCCTTATGATGCCGAAGCCCAAGCCCATCTGCAGCCCTGCTAGGCCCTCTGAACCCAGCAAGCGCCGCCACCACCACCACAAGAAACCAATCAACAGACCCATCACCGGCCAAGCCAGCCCTGTCCCATGGGCCAAACCCAAGCCCACGGGCCGAGAAATCGCCGAGCCCACATCCCCACGGGTCACCTGCTCCGGGCAGATCAAAATCAGGCCCAATTCCAAGTCCAGCCCATCCAGAAATTGGCAATCAGTCATGGAAGAAATTGAGAGGCTTCACAACAACAAAATCAAACACAAGGAAAGAGCCAATTGGGTTGAATCTTTGCGATTTAAGAGAGAGATTGTGCAGTTTTTGACTTGTTTAAGGAACATAAAGTTCGATTTTCGATGCTTTGGTTCTTTTCCCGCCACGGGTCTCAATTCTGACGAAGAAAATTACGTAAAAGGGCAAGTGGGTATCGATGGATGTGATGATAATGGGAGCCCAAAAACCATTTTTTCAAAATGGTTCATGGTTCTACAAGAAGAGCAAAACAGTAAATTCACAAGAGAACAGAGCCTAAACATAGGAAAGTCCCATAAAGAAGAGCATGTTGCTGAAGAAATTAAGCCACCGCCAAATGCTCTGTTGCTAATGAGGTGTAGGTCTGCTCCAGCTAAAAGGTGGGTTGAAGAGAGAGAAAATGCTAAAGACGAGGAGAGAGAAGAAGAAGAAAAAGAAGAGAAAACAGAGTTGGTGATGGAGGAAGAGGAAGGAAACAATAAGAGCTTGGCTATGGTGATGAGAAGTGACACTGATTTTCATAAATTTTCATGTGATATTGCCAAGAAAACATGGGTCTGGGGAGGAGTGAGAGAGTTATTATCAAGGAATCATAGTTGGAAAAGATAATATATACACAAATTTATCTTCAAGGTGATTGCTATTTTTCCATTCTTTTTCTTATCAATCTTAAATTTTCTCTACCTATTCCTTGATTTTTGGTGTATTATTTTTACTTTTTTTTATGTTTTTACATGTATTTATGGTCTGGGTTGTGTGAGAAAACCTTGTCAAGCTATTTTTTCTTTTAGGGTGTAGCTTAAATTTTGTTATGTACTTGAATTGTGCTCTGTTTTGTAAATGTATAACTTGTACAGCTAGTCTTTTCTTGGGAAAGAATTTTGATACTATGTGAAACTTGTGATATGTAAATGGAATATACATTCGTACATACAGTGGCGGAGCCAGAAATTTTATTCAAGAGGGGACAATCGTTGAAAAAAATTTCTCGGGGGCATTTATAATTTTTCAGGGAGGCAAATTGAAAATAATTTTTAAAACTATAGCAAAAATAAAAAATCCAAACTTGAAGGGGAACAGCTGAACCCCTAGGCCCATGGTGGATCCGCCACTACATACATACATATATACATATGTATACAGGAGAATAAAATATTTAGTTTCTACATACACAGAGCAAAGTACCCCTCTCTTGCTCTCTCTCTTTCGATTACTAATTTGATCGGTAAAAAGTCATTTCGGAACAGCTCCGAACAGTCCCTCTCACTGTACATGTTCGAAGGTCCGACAAGCAGTTTCTTGACACTAGCATCTCCCAGCTAGCCACCTTCGATGTCTATATTCAATTTTCTATCATCTTCACTCCCCCCACAATAAATATAGATAGATAGATAGATTTCTTTTTGGAATCAAATCTCAATTCATATAATCTATATTCACCCATAAGAAAAAGATAAACACCGATTCTATTGTTAAAAAGAAACACCCATTTGGTGTAGATAAGTTTGTTCGCACTTTTTATGTCAAAAATACTCTCATAAAATTCAGGTTTTCAAAAGAACACCTACACATACTCCCAACTATTTTTAATCACAAAGGGTAAAAGTAAAACACTCGACTATGCTAGTAACCACTTTATAATTACATTCACAATAATTACTGGAGATATTTCACACATATCGCATACACATTCTACGCTAGTGTATGTATATATATATTTGAGAGAGTCCACGTGCTACGAGATCCCTCTCTTTACATTTCCAAACTTTTTTATTGAAATTCATTTGCAAACTTTTTAGAATATTCTAGTCTAAAATCTCTCAAAAGTTAAGAAAGAAAAGAAAAGGGAATACTAATTAAGAAGTGCCAAAAAGACAAAATAAAAATCAATTAAAAGAGTAAGTTGAAAGATATATATATATATATATATATATATATATATATATATATATAAAAGTAAATTAAAAGAGTAAGTTGAAACTTCTGTTTAATAGCCATAATCTAGTACCTCTATAACGGAAAGTTTGTTTTTATAATAATTGCAAACGCGAAGCCTTAAACACAATACAACAACAAAAATTGAAAAAGTAAAATTTTCATCTAATTAGGAAGATGTTTTTTTTTTTTTGAATTAGATGAAATTGTTTATATTTTTGAACTTCTTTCATCAAGAAAAACCGAGAAATATTTATTTTTGATCAAATGATGACAAAAAATTATTAAAAAAAAAAATTAAAAATCAAAACAGCTAAAAAAATTTACAAAAACTTATCCCAAACCCAACTAAAAATTTGCAAATTCTCTCTCTCTCTCTCTTCCCCATTTTGTCTCACACCACATGGAATGAAATGAGAAAAGTCTTTGTTTCTTGTCATAATGGTTGATGATTTTGCCTTCTTGTCTCTAATTCCAACAATTTGATTACAAAGCCACAAAATTAGGGTAATCATACCCCCATTTTCTAAACTCTGCCTAAAATGGCATCTATGAGATGAGAGGGATGGGATGGGAAGGTCAAATTTTCAAATCACTTTGAATTAGAGTGGGACCACACCCAAATTGGGCCCATCATAAACGACGTGATGCTATTTTGTATATTCCTTGTTTGGATTAATTTTTTTTTTTTAGCTGTTTTTGATTTTTTAATGAACTTCTTCTCTCCGATTAATTAATTTTTTTATTTTTTTTGAAGAATTTCTTGACGAGAAGAGTTTGAAAATGTAATCATTTTATCCAATTTAGATAAAATTTCACTAAAAAAAAAACAAATTTTACATGTTTGTTAGTAAACATATTTTTTCGTTTTTAATGAACTTTTATCTAAATTTAAACAAAAAGTTTACATTTTTAAATTTCTCTTATCATGAGAAACCGGATAAGTACGACTTTGTGATCAAACAGTAAATTTTTTTTTTGCTAAAGACAAAAAAAAAAAAAAAAAAAAAAGCTAAAAAATCTCAAAAAAACTAAGCCAAACAGTGTCTTTCATAAAACATAACGGCTACAAAAAATTAATGAACCTTGGAATCATAATTGAAGATGGAATAAACGGAATTAAATCTATTCGCAGGCCATGTTTGATTGCAAGACTCATAGTTTCGAGATTAGGAGAGTAAAGATTATTTGTTATTTGGTGACAAAAATTTAGCTCTAAATTAATTTAATAATTCGTTAAATGGTCTTAGTGACATTAACGTCCATTATTTTTTTAAATGGAAGATAAAAAATATATATATATAATTAATAAATGTGCGTTCTGTTTACTTGGTGTGAATTGCAGAATCTTGTAAATTGTCGAGTTTTTGAACACAAGTTGCAACTGAAGTCATTAGGCTGAGGGCACACAAATGGATTTTTCAAACATGGCCGATGTTCTCGCCATTCTCGAAAATTGTGTAGAATGACTTTTGGCATGCTAATGCTTGCCTATCGTCTGCCTATGCAATCAATACGAGGGGTGATGTCGTAGGCTTGTGCAGGACATATCTTGTTGCTCGTTGGTCGTGCTTGCATGCTACAATTGCCTGGTAATAAGTTTTCAAATCAATTTTGCAGAATACTTTTTTTAAATTATTTTAAAGTATAAAAATATTTATTATTTTCATATATTGTTCATTTTTTATCAAAAAAATATTTTTTGAGAATTTAAATAAATCTTAAAATATGAGTTCTTTTTAGAGAAATTATTAAAAAAAATAATTTTCCAAAATTATTTACCAAATAAATTTTCTAAAAACTATTCTGCAAAACTGAATTTTGAAAAAACAATTTCTCTTTTCCTTCCATAATAAACAAAAAACAAACCAGTTGGGCCTCTTTTGAAATGGGCTTGAATTGCGTAAAAAAAAGCTAGGCCCAATTGGTTAATCGACTCCAGCAATTTAAAACTTCAATACAGGCCCAATTCGTTTGTTTTTTTAAGGGGAAAGAAAAACTTATTTTCAAATTAAAATAGGGTGGAAGTTAATAAAATTTAAATGATTTTCCATGGTTCCGGTTTGGTAATAATTTTATTTTAAATGTCTGAATAATTCCTGACCTCACAATTCTTGTAATGTAAGAAATATCAAATACAAAGCCACTTGCAATTAAAAATAAAATAACTCCAGGATATCCTTTCATCTATTATTTGTATATATAAGATTAGTATAATTTGATGCATAAAATTAGTAAAAACATGTCATCGAGACATATTTAAATATGGAAACCACTAAATTGAACAAGCCGCATACCTAACAGGTAGGGGTTTCACGAGTCGGATCGGGTTTAGGGTCACCCGACCCCCGAACCAAATTGGCCGGGTTGGAGAAGTTTGAACATGATTCTGATTCAATAGATAGTCGTGTTGGGTCGGATCGGGTGGAATTTGGTCGGGTTGGGGTTGGGTTAGGTGAAAATGGTGAATTTTAGTGTAAAATTGTCGTGTTGATTGGTCGGGCTAGTCGATTGAATGGCTCGACCCCCGAACCGAATGTGATCGGCTTAGTTGAAATTCAACTGTTATTCACTCGTAGAGTGATCGGGTTGGGTCAGATTTGCTTCGGATCGGTTTGGGTCGTTCGGGTCGGACATAGTTTTGAACACCCTTACTAACAGGCTATAAAATGTCTCCCTCCATACCTTAACCCTACCCCATGTATCTATAATATAAATCACAATTTATTTTGAATCTCAAAATTATCTCTCATTATTTATAGTTAAAATTCATTTAAATTAATCCAACGGCTGAGATTTCACCTGAGAGTATTTTTTTTCCTCCAAATAATATCACTTCTTTCTTCTTAAAGGCGTAAGACCCACGTAGGTTCTTATTCAATTGACAAAAAAAAATCTTAAATTTGGGCATATTTTTTATCAATTGGATCATTTTTTAATAGAACCCACAAAAAATAACTAAAACACCTCTTTTTTTTCCTCATTTATCCTAAACTAGCAAAAAAAAATTAAAATCATTATAATTTTTTAATTTGTTCTCCATTTTGTAACAATGTATCTCTTCATATATACATGCAATGTATTTTTTATCTGACATTTATATCTTATCTGTTTTTTAAATTGTAAAACTCTAACGAATAAACCTAAGATATATATATTTTTTTTACATCGTGCCCATAGACATGAGCAATTACTAGTAATCTCAAATCCCTCTAATAGAAGCAGTGGAAAGTATCCCATCCCATTGCCATCTCCTAGACATAGTAACTCCCAAATTGTTAGTGTTTTTTTTTTATAATTCTCTATCCGGCCTACTTGATCGATTCATTTTGAGATATCAAATTTCCCATTCACAAGTGGATGGCTTATTTAAAGTCAGGCCAAAACAACGTATAAACTAACCAAACACAAGAATTAATAACACAGAAATTTGAGTCAAAACCCACACTAAGGCTCTGTTTGGCACCAGCCTTTTTCAGCTGTTTTTTTTTTTGCTTAAAATCAGCAAAAAAGTCAATCAGAGTTGACTTTTTTGCTTTTGCTTATTTGCTTAGTTTTAGATAAAGTAAAGTTAGAAAAAAAAAATAGCATTTTTGATAACAAACTTAAAAAAAATTTGACTTTTAATCATTACCAAACGGAGCTTAAAAGCTTCCCTAATGACCAAGTGATTGCTATTGCGCCAACACAAGTTTTCTTCCATTTTGTTCATTGGCAAATTTTAAAAACTTTTTTTAGAGGTGCAAATTCGATCGTTAAAATCACTTTTATTTTTAAAATAGGATCTAATTTACATCCACAAATAATAATTTATTATTTCCTCCCTCCTTGTGAGAATCCAACATTTTGTAACAAGTATTCCCGACGTCTGAAAAGTTTGAAATTCAATTCCAAGAATATGAATTTGTCAACCATGGTGTACGGAAAATTCTAGTCAATATTGTCACTATTATTGACCATATTGGTATGTTTCCAAAAATTGAAACCAGATTAGATATTTTGAATTTATAATCAATTCAAAATTAGACAAAATTTCGAAAGGTGAGAAAAAGGCCCTCAAGTTGTAAAAGTTGCACTTTGCTCCTGTAAAATTAGAAGCGCGAAATATTTTTATACTCGCGTTTTTATTTCATTTTGTGTGAAATGTGTGTGTTTTGAAAATGATTTTTACACTATTTATTTTTATAAATGCAGTTATTTGTTTTTTGTCTTTATTTTTTTAAAATTACAAAACTACCCTTGCTGCAAACCCAATAGTATATTCTGAATTATTTAATAAGAAGGGTTGTTTTGTAATTCTTACATGATAAAGATAAAAAAGTAAAGTATATTTGTATAAAAAAGGGAAAAAGTATATTAAATATGAAAATTATTTATTTATTTATTTTTGCTAATTTACGTGGTAATACTGCACCCAATAAGGAATGGGTAGTGCTATGGGTACAATCATATAGCACCCAAAATGCACACCACATGAGGTGTTGCATTTAGGTTGACTGGGTGTGGGGTCCACCTTGTCCTTTCACCTCACACCCAATCAATCCAAATGCAACACCTCATATGATGTGCATTTGGGGTGCTATATGGTTGTACCATAGCATTTTCCATAAGGAATAACTTGTAGCCATCCCTCCCACTTGTCAACGAAACCCAAACGACCCGCCAATCCATTTTCCATTTTCCACCCGATCACAAAACCCGACTTCACATCGGCCAGACGAGAGAGAGAATTAGGGTTTTAGCGTGTAGGCCTTTCAGTTACAGCACTTATTATTTCTCCGGCGAAACACCAACCATGAGATTGGAGACGCTGACGCTGGTGCTGGTGAACCTCGCCGGAATCATGGAGAAGGCCGACGAGTCTCTCCTCCCAGGGGTCTACAAGGAGGTCGGGGCGGCGGTCCACGCTGGCCCGGCGGGGCTGGGGTCGCTCACGCTCTTCCGGTCGATAGTGCAGGCGTCGTGCTACCCTCTCGCCGCCTACCTGGCGGTGCGACACAACCGGGCTCACGTCATCGCCGCCGGGGCCTTCCTCTGGGCCGCCGCCACCTTCCTCGTCGGATTCTCTTCCACCTTCTCCCAGGTCCCAACTCTCCGTCTCCCTAACCTTCAATTTGTTTTCTGTTTCTTGTTTTTGTTTGTGATTTGGGTTATGGAAAGTGATTTCAATACCATCGATTGTTAGGTAGATTGGATTATCTGTTTCAATTTAGGTTTTAGGTAAAGTAGTACGGGATTGGGTTGGAAATTGAACCAAATGGTCACAGGAACTAAGGAATCTGAATGTCAAACTTGAATTTACTACTTGACCGTTTTGATGCTCTGTTGGATTTTAGTGAAATTGTTGGCAACAAGTTTGCTATCGGTCTATCAATGTTGTTATTGATTAAGTTTCCACGATCAATCAATCTTAGTAGGAAGAACTACTTGAGTGCTAAGACTGGATGAAGAACTTATTGTTTGAACTAGTCGTTCTCGAAATCAAACCCACTTGCCAGCTTGAGTTTATACCATTGCAATAGGAAATTTCCGTATGTCCGGTGTGTTCTAAATGTGCAAAAATGTTGCAAGGCTCGAAACATCTATTTTTCATTTTCATGCCCTCCTCAGTTTGATAGCTAAGATATTTAAAAGTGGAATTCTGTGTATCATGCAAGTCAAAACACCTTTCATATATTTCTGACTACAGCAGTTTATCTTCCTTCATAGTTTAAGAATATTTGACATTTCAACTTGCAGTTAAACAGTGACTCAATTAGGTGAAAGAGAAATGTCAAACTCCCGAAATGAATCCTTTATTTGGAATACTGGGGATTTGGGGAATAGCAAAAGACTTGTCCCATATCATAATGCTTCCAAGTGTTGTCTACTACGATTCCAAGACATCCGAAAAGAGACCACCCTTGGTGTTGTATTACAAACCAAAACAAAAGAATAGCAAAATGGAAATGCCTCAACTTAATGGGCATATGGAGTATTACTTTGATACTTCGTCTCATCTCATAGTTGTTTCTCTGCCTTGGCTATATCGTACTTCGAATTGTTTTGGTCTCTGACAAATGATTTCGTTTCTGTAGATTTAGAGAGAGAAAACTAGGATAAGTGAGTAACATCTAAGGCAAAGTATTTAATTAATGAATGATATAAGGACTAAGGAGGTCCTGTTTTTACTAAATTGTTAACAAAAATCGTGCATGACATGTCTGAAATCTCAGAGTGACCTCACTTTTTTAATGTCGATAATTATAGTTTGATTCTCTGTTTAAAATAATTTCATTTTTTGAAGTGTCCACCAATTTAAATATGAATAAATTGAACGAACATGGAAGGAGTGTGCTCTTGGTAAAGGAATTGGCTCTTCTTATGAGTTATAAAATCCAATAAATTCCAAGTCCAGACTTGGAAAATGATAAGCATTCAAGGCCTTACCACGCATCATTACCACCAGCCATTTCACTCTTTTCTTTAGTAGGCAGTACCCTTCGCAACTAGAGGATAGACTTGGAAAATGAAAAAAATTCAAGGAACTCTTTGAATTCTTGCATTTGATGCTTTCAACTTTAAAGTAATGAAGAGAAATAGTTTTCATATTTACACATCTAAATGGTAACCTTCATGCTTAAGTTCTTTAGGTGTTGTTGATCAGGTGGCAGTATCAAGGGCCTTGAATGGGATTGGCCTTGCTATAGTTGCACCTGCGATTCAATCCCTTGTAGCTGACTCAACGGATGACGACAACCGTGGTACGGCATTTGGATGGCTACAGCTAACCAGCAACCTTGGTTCAATTCTTGGTGGACTACTCTCTTTGTTGATAGCTCCATTGACATTTATGGGAATACCTGGTTGGAGAATATCTTTTCATCTTGTTGGTATAATCAGCGTCATTGTAGGTATACTAGTTCGCCTTTTTGCCAATGATCCGCACTTTCCAGACAGTAGTGCTACGGTTAACAATCAAATTCCGAGTAAATCGTTCTGGTCAGAAGTGAAAGACCTTGTTCAGGAAGCCAAATCAGTTGTGAAGATACCATCCTTCCAGATTATTGTGGCTCAGGGTGTCACAGGGTCATTTCCCTGGTCGGCGTTGTCATTTGCCCCCATGTGGTTGGAACTTATTGGCTTCTCCCATGAAAAGACTGCCTTCCTGATAGCTATGTTTGTGGTCGGTAGTTCCCTCGGGGGACTTTTTGGAGGTTGGATGGGGGATAAGTTTTCGAAGCGCCTCCCGAATTCTGGCAGGATTATTCTATCTCAGATAAGCTCAGCTTCTGCCATTCCTCTGGCAGCAATACTACTACTAGCTTTACCCAACAATCCCTCCACAATGGCAATGCATGGCTTGGTCTTGTTCACTACAGGGTTCTGCATATCTTGGAATGCTCCGGCTACAAACAAGTAAATACTCAATCAACCATTTATATTTTGCTGTTTCTTATTGATCCTTGTCTATTTCCACAATGTTAAATCAAGTTTCAAATTATTAGATTCATGTTGTTTATGCCTACTTAGTTCTATGTTAGGCAGACTGACCTATGAGTGTAGTCTTCAGCGCGTGTATGGTTAAGTGTCAACCATCATATTTCCTAAATATTCCTTTCATGTATTTTGGGGCAAACCGGTATTTGCAAACTCACATAAAGCTTTTCATGCATATAGTTGGAGTAGTATGCATATTCTAGTAGTAAACTCTTAAAAAATATTTGGTAACTGCATGTCCACGCAGCATGTTGGACACCTATCCCATACCCCAACACAAGCATCAACTGTAACATAGCCACTCATTAAAGGAAAGGGGAATGCAGCTCACGAAAATAAAAGAAGCATTGGTTCATGCTGTTAAATGGAGTATACAGAAACAAAATGGGAATCGAAAATCTGAGAAGCCTCAAATATCTAATTATATATAACGAGGGAAAGAACATGAATTTAAGCGTCTGGAAAAATGTGGTTAACTTGAATCCTAAGCTTTTTCAGATGCCTCGTCAATCTTTCATTTGGAAATGGAACAAATAAATTGACCAGAGTTATTCAATTGAATATTTTGATAATATTGTCTACAGTCCAATTTTTGCAGAGATTGTCCCCGAGAAATCCCGAACAAGTATATATGCTCTGGATAGATCTTTCGAGTCCATACTATCATCATTTGCTCCCCCTATAGTTGGGATACTTACTCAGGATGTTTATGGCTATAAACCCGTTCCTGAAGGATCCGAAGACATTGCAACAGACAGAGGGAATGCTGCTTCGCTCGCCAAGGCACTATACACAGCAATAGGAATTCCAATGGCCCTATGTTGTTTCATCTATTCTTTTCTCTACAGCACATACCCAAGAGACAGGGAGCGAGCCCGGATGGAGGCTTTGATCGAATCGGAGATGCAACTGATAGAATCAGATGGATGGCCTCTGAGAGGACAATATTCCCAAGGTCAGGTCTCCGAATCAAAAGAACTTTATATGGAGGAACAAAGCGTTGTTGAGATGGATTATGATGGGGCAGATAGCTTAGATTTTGACGAGGGTGATGAGAAGATGTTACTTCACCACCAGTTGACATTCTTCAACCTAGGTGGTAGTATCGCTGACTAGGAGGAGCCCACTTGATTTCCTAAGGTGCTTGGGTCCATAGAAATCTTTGTTGCAGGAAAATTCTGTTTTGTGACCAAAAGAGGCAAGTTTTGGAGAATTTTCCAAATACGTGAACAAGTGCACAGCTCAAATATCCATGTAACGATGCTCGAACCAGGTTTTGGTTCTCTGTTACTGACTTTATTATATCTTATGCTCTTTGTATACAAACATGGATACTAGTAAACTTGGCTCATGTTTACCTGTATATTCACTATATTGACCATTGTATTTATATACGAATTTTGCGCATTGTTCCTTTTATGATAAAATCGTGCCCCTTGTGATTGTTTTTGGTTTGTATAATCCTTTCGCTTTTCATGCTGTGCAAAGGATTACCGATGCTAATCCAAACGTAGTAAGCGTAGATTTAGTCAGCCCCTTGTGACTAAAAATATCTTAGCTTCATAATCTATCCCCAACCTTGTGGGGGTATGGCTTAGAAAGAGAAAGCTGTTATTTGTAGGAAATGTGACACTGCCACATGGAGACACCGGCCATCGCATTTGTGAGGCAGCCTCACCATGTGGCGGTGTCACGGTGGCACCGTTTCACAAAATATCTCTCCTCTTATAGAGCCAACTGTAGTTATTTTCTAAAAAATCTATACTATAAAACATAACTCATTTTAAATCTCAAATCTATCTCAAGTTATCGACGGTTGAAATTTATTTGAGTGAATCCAACGGCTGAGATTTCACCTAAGATTATTTCTTTTCTCCTAAAACTATCACTTTTTTCTTCTCAAATGTGTGGGGCTCACATAGGTTTTGATCTAATGGACAAAAAATATCTAAAGTTAGACATATTTTTTTACCTATTGATCATTTTTTAGGGAGACCCACAAAAAAATAAATAGATTAAAGCACACATTTCTTTCTCTTGTATCTCCCCAACTAGTAACACTTTTTTAAAATTATTATACTTTCTAATTTGTTCTCTATTTTGTAGTATTGTATCTCTTCGTATATGCATGTAATGTATCTTTTATCTAATTTTTATATCTTATCTGTTTTTAAATTATAAAACTCTAACAAGTACGCCTAAAAACTGATATTGTTTTTTGCGTAGTGTCTATTAGCCGGACAATTACTATTAACTATAAATTGGATACAAATAGAATGGAGCGTCTGTTGTTGGAAATGCTTTACGATTTCTTTACTTTTGTCTTTATTTTCCATTTCCAAATGATCATTTTTACTTTGTTTTTTTCTTCCAAATGAATCTACTACTGGATTGATCATCAAGCAAGCATCAAGAAATGTCCATTCTGTATAAGGAAAACTGTAACTTTTTTTGTTTTTGATATGTGAAACCTGTAACTTGGAATAGTGAACCTCGAAACGGTAACTCAAATTTGTTAGTAAAATCGACTAAATTAGCTTAAAATTGTTTTAATTCTCGAGTTTTCTTCTTTATTTTTAGTGATTTTTTTTATTAATTGATTAAAAGTTTATACTTTCCGGGGTCTTATTGACCAAAGAACTTTGAAAATGAAATCGACCTAGGGTTAACATCTGTTAATCTCCATTCACCTAAGGTTAACGGAATCAACTGGTTCTTTCCCAAAATATACTGAAACTCTTTTTAAGACCCTAATCGAACCATTCATATTTTAAAATAACATAAAAATTTGGTCTCCTTAGATAAATAAAAAATCTAAACTATATAGTTTATCTTGCTAATTGGTTCGATTAGAGCTTTAAAAGGAGGTAGCACTAATCAGTTGGTTTCGTAAGCCCTAGGTAGATGAAGATTAACGGATGATTTAAATTATTACCGGATTAAAACTATACGGTTCGATTTGCTACAATTGAAACCGTTGAGTTTAATTTGTTTTCCATGGTCAAACCTTGCGATTTTTTACGTAATTTTTTCTTAAAATCTTATACTTTTTTGATTTCTCTTGCATAAAAAAATATACAAATTTTCATATAATTTGCAAAAAAGCACACAAAAAGCTAAAGCATAAAGTTTGTTAAATCTAAGAAGAGAAATGCTAAGCACCACTCATCAATGGGCAAAAATTATATTGATAAGTATAAAATATATATATATATATATATATATATATATATATATATATTCGTGCAAGTGACTTGAAACATAAGAAAAAATGTTGCATTAAACACCGCCTAGACTGCCTAGTGAACGACGATTAATATGATCGTTCTAAAAAATATTATTTATAAATAACTATAAATATATTTAAAAGCGGAAAGTAAAAGGACAATATTGGAAACAATGCTTAAAATTTGTATTCCAATACACGAATTGCATATTCCTTTAAAAAGTTAAAATTCTAAATAAATAAATAAAAATAAATAATCTTAAATGCAAAATCTTACTCTTTGAATATCTTGAGTTCTTAGGTGGCTTAGCAAAAGAACAAGTCATAACTTTTCTCCTTTTCTTATAGTCTTGTTGGTAGATGAAACTGATTTTTAGTTACTATTCAATTTCTCACCAAATGCTAACTCCAACCTACTAAACCTTTTAAGAAATGGTTTAAATTTACTCCACTCATCTTACTTTTTTGGATAATTTTTAGAATAAAAATTTTGGTAACTATCATTTTGGTTTTCATTAATTTAAACTGAAATCTAAAACGTCCTTCAATAGGTCCAAAATCCTCGAGAACACGAATTGTGTTTGGTGGATGAGTCGCTCTTTTAATGCTTGGGTTTTAGTCTTACTACAGAAGTTTGTATCTTTCGCTTTCCCCATTTTTCTCTTACCTATTTGGATGTTTTCTTTTTAATTTGTGGGAAAAAATTGTTAGTAAATGAGAATTACATCAATATAGGAAATTAAGAACTAACAATTATATCAATAAGAATGATATACGATAACAAAATTGATAGATATACAATAAAATAACAAACAAATACAATCACTCAAACAAACAAAAAATACAAGAATTTATGTGGGCCGATAGTTTGCTTACTACATCCACGACGTAAAAAGAAAAAAATATATATTAAAAGCAACAAGGATTACAACGTTCAGTCTCAATACACTCTTTCCGAGATTACATCCTCTCACACCGCAAAACTATAATCAAAAAATGCAATAAGGTTGTATTTGGATTAATGATTTGGTAAGAGAAAAGAGAATAAAAAAGTTAGACGATCCAAACGTTTAAAACCATACAACCCAACAAAACTCATTTATAATAGGAAATAAATAATCAAATGTTGCATTTAGGAAAAAATGACCACCCCATGTGGCCCTTCAATTATGAGCGTACATCAGTGGGCATGAGGTAGCCAAGTTGGTTTGTAGCAGGGTGGACATTCATCGGGCCGAGCTAGGTTAAGGTGTCAGGTCGGACTTGTAATACATATTAAGAGAGTTTATGTTTATCTCAGTTCAACCCAATTCAACGTGGGACTAATATTGAATTTCGAAACCCAATCCTAAAAATCTTTTAATTTTTCAAGTTCGCCCGCTAAGGCATTTGTTCGGATCATAAATGTTAAATATATTTATGTACTTATATTTTATTAATTCCAATTCGCTTTAAAATTGAGCATACCATTCGTATTCTATAATACCTATGAAAAATTTAAACCAAATAATTTTCTTTAGTACTTAATTTATTTTTTTGTATAATGTACAAAACGAAGTGATCACATTAACCATAAAATTTCACCCCAAAATAAACACATTTCCAAGTCTACTCCAGACATATATTGTCTATAAACATAATACCAAATAAAATATAACCATTTTTCCTTTATTTTTTTCACTTTTTTCTTTCTAA
Source organism: Actinidia polygama (assembly GCA_030159135.1). NCBI lineage: Eukaryota > Viridiplantae > Streptophyta > Magnoliopsida > Ericales > Actinidiaceae > Actinidia > Actinidia polygama. The sequence continues at coordinate 18,273,381 of BRYF01000010.1, forward strand.
TTTTCAAATAGTTGTAATATAAAATAAATAATGTACTAGTTTACTAGATATTCGGGCTGAGACGGGTTAGGTCGGACTAAAAATTATATTCTCAAGCTCAATCCAACATGTAGATACTTAAAGCATGAACTCAACCCATCTCAACGGATTAAAATAGCAATTCCAAACCCTTAAAAAAATGAATTGAATTGGACAGTCTGAACGGGTCACTAGGTGGGTGCCGACACATAGTTTGTGGTAGAATGATGGTTAACTTGGCATTATCTTTGAGACATTTGATAAATTGACTAAGATAGAGATTTAATTTTATCTTAGGATCAATTGATAACAACATTGATCTTGATTAGTCAAACAATGATGCTAGGAGCTTTCAAGGTGTATATACTGATGCTTTAAGGAATCTCCATTTTTGCTTCTTGTGTGTGCCAAGTTTTTGATTACAGTGTAATGTTGTGGGATACATCATTCTACATCCCACACCTTGGGTTGGGTCACCTCTTTCTTACTTTTTAGGTAAATTTCAAGATTAGTCCATATAGTTTGACTAAAGTATTGTTTTGTCCCTATAGTTTTAATTTAAACGATTAGAATCCTATAGTTCTATTTTGATTTCAATATAATCTCTCGATCAATGCCCATAACTCACAAGACCGTTGTTAGGGATTAGAGTGAAACTTTGATCGAACTACAGGGACCAATGATGGTAAGATTATCTTATCAAAAGGGTAATGTGAGGCCAGAGCGAGAAAGGAAAGCGGTCAGTCCAAGCTCGAATGAGTTCCCAACTGGTTCTAATACCCCCTCATAAGTGAAATTATGGGGGGATACAATCCTTTCTTTCTTGTTCTTCTTCCCACCTATGGTCTCATGAGCTTTCGAGAGCCTTGTCCGGACCTAAACGATTTTTTATGTATGTCTCATATCTTTCAGCTCAACGGGATCCAGAGAAAGATATACCTACTTGCCAGAAAAAAAGTGGTAAGATCAATTAAAGGTTCACGTGCTCATCTTTTGTCGAAATACTTAACATGAGTATTGATGATAATTATATTGAAACCTAATTAAAACGGTAAGGACCAAAACTACAGGGTCGAATGGTGAAATTAACCCTACTTTTTTTTTTCTTCCCTTCCATCCTTGGGGTGGGTAATGATGGCACCCAAACTTATATATCTGTGTCAACTTGACTCTATACAATGGTATATAGCATCGAGAACTCTTCAGTCTTCCCCCATGGATGGATCTAGAGGGTGACTGAGGGGGCCACCCATCTCAAAATCTTTCAGAAGTTTATTGCTATAGTAGTGTTTTTTTATAGAAATTATTTACTTACGTTATCATTCTGTCATAATGTTAGAGAAGGGGGAGTAGAACTCACCCTTAAAACTCGAGTTACAAGGAAAGGGAACTTCCCACCTTATAAACAGACGCAATAGGAGTCTCCCAGACGATGTGGGACTTCACTCAACACTCCTCCTCACGCAGAGCGTGATACAGATTTGTGAGGAGAAAGCATAAGCTGAGGGGTCCACACATCAGAACAGACATCAGGCTCTGATACCATGTTAGAGAAGGGGGAGTAGAACTCACCCTTAAAACTCGAGTTACAAGAGGAGGGAACTTCCCACTTTATAAACAGACGCAGATAGGAGTCTCGTAGGCGATGAAAAACTTCACTCAACACATAAAATAGTGAACTTTCCATAAAACTGAACCTTATTTTCTACGTCCATATTTTTTTCATCACTTAAACTATCATTTTACTGGCTTTTATAAAGCACATGACATTTTTTGCACCGCTATTAATATACGAGTGTTCGTAGATTTTGTCGTAAAAATTAAAATGCCTTAAATTAAAAAATTAAGAGTCGCATCAAAAAGGAAACCAAAATTAGACACGCTAATTGATAATTTAGACTTTGTGATTTTCTATTTTTTATTTTAAATAATCAAAATTTGAATATAAGTTCAACCATAAAAAATTAACAATCAAAGGCATAAGTAATTTATTAAATATATTTTAAAAATTCAAATTCGTTTCCGTAACAGGACCCGATAAGCAACTTGGCCCAATCCGACCCTATTGCGTAACGGATAATTTTATCCTTCCGTGAGTACCGTATAATGCACACAAAAGAAAATTCTTATAATTCGTAGGACACAATTGCCCTTCCATAGGAAACCTTTCGTTCATATTTTTTTTTCTTTTCAAGTAATCTTTTATTTCTTTTCTCAAATAAAATATTTCTTTTCTCATAAACATAGTAAATAAATTTCAAATTAAGAAACTATTTGGTATGAAAATGACTACTAATTGGATGTAGTTGTTCAATAAAGTACTCTTCAAGAACGATTGGACTTAACTTTATTAAAGACTTTTTAACTGCTTTGATTTTACAGATTTTTCGTTAGAAAAAAAGAAAAAAAAATTACTCATGAAAAAATTGTGAACAAATCTCGTAAATATTTTGTTCTTTTTTCAAACAATAAGAGCTCAATTTAATCTTTGTTTTTAGTTTTTTTAGTTGCTTTATTTTTTTCGGCTTTAGTGAACTTTTTTCACTCTTTGATCAAAATTTTATATTTTTTGGTTTCTCCTGACGAGCAAAATCTGAAAATATAAAAAATTATATCTAATTTGGAAAAAAGTTCATTAAAAAAAAAAACTATATTTATCCTTAAAGAAAATTATGCATTAAAATAATAATAAAAATTTAAAGTAATTTTTTATATTTATTAATTTTTTAAAATTAAATATTTTTAGACTTTTCTCATCAAAATAAAAGAAAAAAATATCAAATTTTGATCAAACAGTAAAAAAATTTAATAAACACAAAAAAACTCAAAACTCAAAACTGCTAAAAAAATAAAAAATTCCGTTACCTCAAACACCCCCTTATTAATCAAATTACTTTGCGAATAATTTTATTCTTATGTTTTTAAAAACATATATCACAAATTAGGAAACTTGACTTGATGGAGGGGCAATTTTTTAGGAGGTTCTAGAAACCGAGGGCATTTTGGGAAACAGTAATAATAGGGGCAGGTGGAGCCTATCTGTCAAGCGGTGCACGTGGCTTCCCACGAAAAAAGAATGCCCATAAAAGGCGGAACTAAAATTCAAAATTTCGGGGGACAGTAGTTGGTATTTTGAAGAGTAGACCAGTAGTCGTAGCTCGTAAGAGAGAGAGAGAGAGAACGGAGGACAGACTCGTCATTTTGGGGTCGGATCTCGCTTTGGGTGCGTGAAGAGAGAGAAAACACACACAGTGACAGAGAGAGAGAGAGAGAGAGAGAGAGAGAGAGAGAGAGGCAGTGTGTTGGAGAAGATAGAAGAGAACTATCTGGACTCCTATTTCACTTTTCTTTTTTCCGAATCGAGCATTTTAGGAAAGCACAATGGAGAGGAGCACTCCGGTGAGGAAACCTCACACCTCCACCGCAGATCTACTCACCTGGTCGGAAAATCCTCCTGCCGACACCGCTCGCCCCTCCCCCCGTTCTCACCAGGTATTCTCTCTCTCTCTCCAATCCGCTCTTTATCAGATTTCGAGTTAAAAACTTGACAAAAATCTCGATCTGGTATGGTGAATTTCATTATTTGCTCTTTTTGTTTCATCAAATCTTTGAAAGAATTACCAAATTATCACCAAAACATCTTGTAGCCATTTTTGAAGAAGAAAACTCTGTCCAACCCTTACTCTTTTTAAAAGTCACCACCTAAACTCAAAGCCTTATCAGATTTATAAGTAAAATATTTGACAAGAAAAGCATTTAAATACTTGCTTTCTGTTTTCACCAAATGTATTCAAAAAAATTATCATTTAATCCCAAAAGCAATTTTAACCATTTTTAAGAAGGAAAACTTAACTCACTCTAATCCTTACTTTATTAAAAAACAATCAACAAATTTGAGTAATGTGATCGTTTTTTTGAACAAATCTAAATTTGTTGAATGATTTGACGAAGGATAGCCGATGCTCTTAGGCCATCTCCAATCCTTACTCTTTATTTTCATCTAATTTGAGTAAAAAAAATTTGACAAAGATCTTGATCTGTTGTGGTGCATTCCAGTACTTGCTTTCTTTTTCACCAAATTTTATTTTTCAAAAAAGTTATGAACATATCCCAAAAACCTCTTCTAACCATTTTTTTTATTAAAGAAAACTTACTCAAAACCTTACACTTTTTAAAATTTCATCAATTTCGAGTACAAATGTGGTCATCTTAAATTTGTGATTTGGTTGAAATTTTGGTTCTCCTTTGATTTGATACAAGTTCAATGAAAGGATTGTAGGAGCTCTCTTTTAGCCTCTTTTTCGACAAATTTAAATTTTCTGAATGATTAGATGAAGAATAAGAGATGCCTTTAGAATTTGTTGACTTGATGAGGCTTCGGTGATTTTCCATTTTTTTAATTTATTTATTGTGTGGGATAATGGCAGCCATCGGATGGGATCAGGAAGGTGGTTTTTGGAGGTCAGGTCACAGATGAAGAAGTTGAGAGTTTGAACAAGAGGTGAGAGATTTTGCAAGTTTATGTAAACAACTGCAAACTTAATTGTATATACATTTATGTATCTATGTACACTTTTTATTTTTCAATTCTTATTTTGCTGTTTGTCACTTTCTTAATTCATGGGCAATAAATGCCATCTATGGTAGAGACTGGAAAATTTGTCTGTTTGGTTTGAGCTTTTATTATTATTTGGTGCATTTGTCTTATTTCTTCATTTTTTATAATTAAAATTTTATTTTCATTTTTGAACCTTCAATGATTTTGAACATTACGCCTGCCTCCCAACCATGAGACTGTGAGTTCAAGTCTTGAGGGGAGCCACTTTGTGCACCCAATCTTTACCCTCCCAGACACCCATTAATGGGTATTAACTGGGTGTGATTTTGAACATTAGGTGAGAGATCTGGCCAAGCTTCCTCGAACTTTTGCGTATGTTTAATAAAAATTTGAGTGAAAACTTTAATTGATATGAGTCATACGAAGCACTCCAATGAATGAACTCAGATCTGAGCATAAATTTGAGTAAAAGCTTCATTAATGGTGGAGTTGGAGATGTGAATACCACAATTTAGCCTCGAAAGGTTTGAGTAAAAGAAAGAATCTCCCTTGATTTGAGTGAAACTTTGAGTGAAATTCACTTCAATATATGTTTGAGTGAAGGAGTGGATGAGATAGTAACGGAATGTTACTCCAATTTGAGTTGAGTCAAAATTTGATTAAGGACTGGAGATGCTCTTAATTATATATGTATACACCTTTTTTAATTCAATTCTTATTTTTTTCCTGTCATTTTCTTAATTTGTTGAGGTAATAAATGCTGCCTTTGGTAGATACTGTATTGAAAATTTGTCTTTCTGTTTGTTTTGTTTTCTTTGAGCTTTTTTATTATTTGTTCAGCATTTATCTTATTTCTACATTTATTGTATAGCTGAAAATTCATTTTTTGGTATTTTTCGCATACAATAATTTTGTCCGCATACTTCACGGTTTTCACACTGTTCATGCTTCATTCTCTGATTTATATCTTTTTTTTTCTTGTTTAGAAATTCTGTTTCGTTCGTTGAACTCACGTGCGCGCGCACGGGGGCGTTTGTTTGCTTCTCTGTGCTGATGTTTTGAACTGAAATACTTGATCTTCTTGGTTTGGATGCTTATTGCTCAGATCTTATATTTGTTCTTGGATGTGTTAGAAATGAGATCTCTCGCCTTGCTTGATTAAAATGTGGCAGCTCCTTTTGCTGTTGTAATACCTAATATAGAAGGGGGATTGGAAATCAGATCCTTCTAGTTCATTGTAGTAGAGGTAAATTGTTTTCTGAACATCACTGCTACTGAAGAAACTTGATTTAGGAACTGGGTTTGGATGGACAAGCATTACTTTGCAACTGTTATCATTTGGGATCAATTCTATAACCAATAATAGTTAGGGTTACTGTGTTAGGAAGCCAGGGAATGGTTTCTAATTAGTAATTACCAAAACCCTTCTCATGTTAAGGTTCAAATGTTTGCTTTGTTTTCAAGTGTTTGAAGAAGAATGCTAGTTCTTTAATTTTGCCTGGGCATTTTGACTTTCTGATGGGCAGAAAATAATTATTCATATCACTTGGTTCCTGATTCACCAAATACTGAATATTTGTTACTTCTTGTTGTATTTCCATTAAACTTGCCCTCGGATCTAGTTACCCAGTTAACTCTGGTGGCATACCCAATTCACTTTCCCAAACATTGTGATTTTCCTTGTAGGATTTCCACTGTAATTGAACACATATTGTGATTGTTCCATCTTACCCTTTAACCCGGTCATTTAAGAGAATGGATTGATTAGATGGGGATATGACTGAGGAGAGAGGGTCGGGCAATGAGTGGATACAATCGAATGATAACCTCTTGTTGATCAGCAGTCTTGGGCAAGCTTTGGCTTCGTTTCGGTGGGAGTAAGTTCTTGCAGGGTTCCACCGCTTCTCTGTTCATTTCAAATGTTGATCATGAAACACCATGAGCAGCGGGATGTCAATCCTTTTGTCTTGCATGGTTTAGTACTGACATATTATAAACCTATCCCTGCTCCGAAGAATAAAAAAGATGGAGGAATCAAATCTCT